>OX608073.1:195241296-195246296 GCA_951509635.1 Eupeodes luniger | reverse complement strand
CATTATCATTATCATTATTATTATTATTATTATCATTGTCATTATCATTATCATTATCATTATCATTATAGGTATCGTTATCATTATCATTATCATTATCATTATCATTATCATTATCATTATCATTATCATTATCATTATCATTATCATTATCATTATCATTATCATTATCATTATCATTATCATTATCATTATCATTATCATTATCATTATCATTATCATTATCATTATCATTATCATTATCATTATCATTATCATTATCATTATCATTATCATTATCATTATCATTATCATTATCATTATCATTATCATTATCATTATCATTATCATTATCATTATCATTATCATTATCATTATCATTATCATTATCATTATCATTATCATTATCATTATCATTATCATTATCATTATCATTATCATTATCATTATCATTATCATTATCATTATCATTATCATTATCATTATCATTATCATTATCATTATCATTATCATTATCATTATCATTATCATTATCATTATCGTTATCATTATCATTATCATTATCGTTATCGTTATCATTATCATTATCATTATCATTATCATTATCATTATCATCATCATTATCATTATCATTATCATTATCATTATCATTATCATTATCACAATCATTATCATTATAGGTATCGTTATCATTATCGTTATCATTATCGTAATCATCATCGTAATCATTATCGTTATCATTATCGTTATCATTATCGTTATCATTATCGTTATCAATATCGTTATCATCATCGTTATCATTATCATTATCATTATCATTATCATTATCATTATCGTTATCATTATCATTATCATTATCATTATCATTATCACTATCATTATCATTATAGGTATCGTTATCATTATCGTAATCATTATCGTAATCATTATCGTTATCATTATCGTTATCATTATCGTTATCATTATCGTTATCAATATCGTTATCATCATCGTTATCATTATCATTATCATTATCGTTATCATTATCATTATCATTATCATTATCATTATCATTATCATTATCATTATCATTATCATTATCATTATCATTATCATTATCATTATCATTATCATTATCATTATCATTATCATTATCATTATCATTATCATTATCATTATCATTATCATTATCATTATCATTATCATTATCATTATCATTATCATTATCATTATCATTATCATTATAGGTATCGTTATCATTATCGTAATCATTATCGTTATCATTATCGTTATCATTATCGTTATCAATATCGTTATCATCATCGTTATCATTATCATTATCATTATCGTTATCATTATCATTATCATTATCATTATCATTATAGGTATCGTTATCATTATCGTAATCATTATCGTAATCATTATCGTTATCATTATCGTTATCATTATCGTTATCATTATCATTATCATTATCATTATCATTATCATTATCATTATCATTATCATTATCATTATCATTATCATTATCATTATCATTATCATTATCATTATCATTATCATTATCATTATCATTATCATTATCATTATCATTATCATTATCATTATCATTATCATTATCATTATCATTATCATTATCATTATCATTATCATTATCATTATCATTATCATTATCATTATCATTATCATTATCATTATCATTATCATTATAATTATCAATATCAATATCATTGTCATTATCATTATCATTATCATTATAGGTATCGTTATCATTATCGTAATCATTATCGTAATCATTATCGTTATCATTATCGTTATCATTATCGTTATCATCATCGTTATCATTATCATTATCGTTATCATTATCATTATCATTATCATTATCATTATCATTATCATTATCATTATCATTATCATTATCATTATCATTATCATTATCATTATCATTATCGTTATCATTATCATTATCATTATCATTATCATTATCATTATCATTATCATTATCATTATCATTATCATTATCATTATCATTATCATTATCATTATCATTATCATTATCATTATCATTATCATTATCATTATCATTATCATTATCATTATCATTATCATTATCATTATCATTATCATTATCATTATCATTGTCATTATCATTATCATTATTATTATCATTATCATTATCATTATCATTATAATTATCATTATCATTATCATTATCATTATCATTATCATTATAATTATCAATATCAATATCATTATCATTATCATTATCATTATCATTATCATTATCATTATCATTATCATTATCATTATCATTATCATTATCATTATCATTATCAATATCATTATCATTATCATTATTATTATCATTATCATTATCATTATCATTATAGGTATCGTTATCGTTATCATTATCGTTATCATTATCGTTATCATTATCGTTATCGTTATCATTATCGTTATCATTATCATTATCATTATCATTATCATTATCATTATCATTATCATTATCATTATCATTATCATTATCATTATCATTATCATTATCATTATCATTATCATTATCATTATCATTATCATTATCATTATCATTATCATTATCATTATCATTATCATTATAATTATCAATATCAATATCATTGTCATTATCATTATCATTATCATTATCATTATCATTATAGGTATCGTTATCATTATCGTAATCATTATCGTTATCATTATCGTTATCATTATCATTATCATTATCATTATCATTATCATTATCATTATCATTATCATTATCATTATCATTATCATTATCATTATCATTATCATTATCATTATCATTATCATTATCATTATCATTATCATTATCATTATCATTATCATTATCATTATCATTATCATTATCATTATCATTATCATTATCATTATCATTATCATTATCATTATCATTATCATTATCATTATCATTATCATTATCATTATCATTATCATTATCATTATCATTATCATTATCATTATCATTATCATTATCATTATCATTATCATTATCATTATCATTATCATTATCATTATCATTATCATTATCATTATCATTATCATTATCATTATCATTATCATTATCATTATCATTATCATTATCATTATCATTATCATTATCATTATCATTATCATTATCATTATCATTATCATTATCATTATCATTATCATTATCATTATCATTATCATTATCATTATCATTATCATTATCATTATCATTATCATTATCATTATCATTATCATTATCATTATCATTATCATTATCATTATCATTATCATTATCATTATCATTATCATTATCATTATCATTATCATTATCATTATCATTATCATTATCATTATCATTATCATTATCATTATCATTATCATTATCATTATCATTATCATTATCATTATCATTATCATTATCATTATCATTATCATTATCATTATCATTATCATTATCATTATCATTATCATTATCATTATCATTATCATTGTCATTATCATTATCATTATCATTATCATTATCATTATCATTATCATTATCATTATCATTATCATTATCATTATCATTATCATTATCATTATCATTATCATTATCCTTATCATTATCATTATCATTATCATTATCATTATCATTATCATTATCATTATCATTATCATTATCATTATCATTATCATTATCATTATCATTATCATTATCATTATCATTATCATTATCATTATCATTATCATTATCATTATCATTATCATTATCATTATCATTATCATTATCATTATCATTATCATTATCATTATCATTATCATTATCATTATCATTATCATTATCATTATCATTATCATTATCATTATCATTATCATTGTCATTGTCATTGTCATTGTCATTGTCATTGTCATTGTCATTGTCATTGTCATTGTCATTGTCATTGTCATTGTCATTATCATTATTATTATCATTATTAATATCATTATCATTATCATTATCATTATCATTATCATTATCATTATCATTATCATTATCATTATCATTATCATTATCATTATCATTATCATTATCATTATCATTATCATTATCATTATCATTATCATTATCATTATCATTATCATTATCATTATCATTATCATTATCATTATCATTATCATTATCATTATCATTATCATTATCATTATCATTATCATTATCATTATCATTATCATTATCATTATCATTATCATTATCATTATCATTATCATTATCATTATCATTATCATTATCAATATCATTATCATTATCATTATCATAATTATTATCATTATCATTATCATTATCATTATAGGTATCGTTATCGTTATCATTATCGTTATCGTTATCGTTATCATTATCATTATCATTATCATTATCATTATCATTATCATTATCATTATCATTATCATTATCATTATCATTATCATTATCATTATCATTATCATTATCATTATCATTATCATTATCATTATCATTATCATTATCATTATCATTATCAATTTCATTATCATTATCATTATCAATATCATTATCATTATCATTATCATTATCATTATCATTATCATTATCATTATCATTATCATTATCATTATCATTATCATTATCATTATCATTATCATTATCATTATCATTATCATTATCATTATTATTATCATTATCATTATCATTATCAATATCATTATCATTATCATAATTATTATCATTATCATTATCATTATAGGTATCGTTATCGTTATCATTATCGTTATCGTTATCGTTATCATTATCATTAACTTATCATTATCGTTATCATTATCATTATCATTATCAATTTCATTATCATTATCATTATCATTATCAATATCATTATCATTATCATTATCATTATCATTATCATTATCATTATCATTATCATTATCATTATCATTATCATTATCATTATCATTTTCATTATCATTATCATTATCATTATCATTATCATTATCATTATTATTATCATTATCATTATCATTATAATTGTCATTATCATTATCATTATCATTATCATTATCATTATCATTAT
>OX608073.1:195226273-195231273 GCA_951509635.1 Eupeodes luniger | reverse complement strand
TCATTATCATTATCATTATCATTATCATTATCATTATTATCATTATCATTATCATTATTATCATTATCATTATCATTATCATTATCATCATCATCATCATTATCATTATCATTATCATTATCATTATCATTATCATTATCATTATCATTATCATTATCATTATCATTATCATTATCATTATCATTATCATTATCATTATCATTATCATTATCATTATCATTATCATTATCATTATCATTATCATTATCATTATCATTATCATTATCATTATCATTATCATTATCATTATCATTATCATTATCATTATCATTATCATTATCATTATCATTATCATTATCATTATCATTATCATTATCATTATCATTATCATTATCATTATCATTATCATTATCATTATCATTATCATTATCATTATCATTATCATTATCATTAACATTATCATTATCATTATCATTATCATTATCATTATCATTATCATTATCATTATCATTATCATTATCATTATCATTATCATTATCATTATCATTATCATTATCATTATCATTATCATTATCATTATCATTATCATTATCATTATCATTATCATTATCATTATCATTATCATTATCATTACCATTATCATTATCATTATAGGTATCGTTATCGTTATCGTTATCGTTATCGTTACCATTATCATTATCATTATCATTATCATTATCATTATCATTATCATTATCATTATCATTCATTATCATTATCATTATCATTATCATTATCATTATCTTCATTATCATTATCATTATCA
Source organism: Eupeodes luniger (assembly GCA_951509635.1). Taxonomy (NCBI): domain Eukaryota; kingdom Metazoa; phylum Arthropoda; class Insecta; order Diptera; family Syrphidae; genus Eupeodes; species Eupeodes luniger. Next base: position 195,230,489 of record OX608073.1, on the reverse strand, counting down.
TTATCATTATCATTATCATTATCATTATCATTATCATTATCATTATCATTATCATTATCATTATCATTATCATTATCATTATCATTATCATTATCATTATCATTATCATTATCATTATCATTATCATTATCATTATCATTATCATTATCATTATCATTATCATTATCATTATCATTATCATTATCATTATCATTATCATTATCATTATCATTATCATTATCATTATCATTATCATTATCATTATCATTATCATTATCATTATATCATTATCATTATCATTATCATTATCATTATCATTATCATTATCATTATCATTATCATTATCATTATCATTATCATTATCGTTATCATTATCATTATCATTATCATTATCATTATCATTATCATTATCATTATCATTATCATTATCATTATCATTATCATTATCATTATCATTATAGATATCGTTATCATTATCATTATGATTATCATTATCATTATGATTATCATTATGATTATGATTATCATTATCATTATCATTATCATTATCATTATCAATATCATCAATAGACCTTCGTCAAGTGCAGTCGCATTTTCTTTTCGCTCCGCAGTTGCCTTTTGCCACCTTTTCACCGACCCCAAATATCATACAAATAAATAAAACAAAAAAACCTATCAATATACTCGCAGCGCGTGTGATATACATACCTACCTGACCCACTTTACTGCCCATCGCCGTTTCCCATTACACCAGCATTTTTTATTTCATTTTTTATTTGAATTTGAAGGTGTATCAGCTAAGGTTACACTCCCTAAGTTTTGTCTTTTTGTCCTTTGTTGTTATATTCGACCAGCCCAACAAATTAAAGCATACCAAGCTGCTGTTAATGCCATTGATTATCTGCTCGAACAAGTGCAGCCTAATGATATGATCATCGTTCTTGGCGACTTCAATCTTCCCCATCTCAATTGGTCCACCTCAGATGATCAGACATCCTTCTTTCCAACTAACATCTCCTCTGAATCTGAATCGCTGTTTATTGATCGTCTGTCTGATTGTGGTCTTTTTCAATTAAATGGAGTAGCAAACTTTATGGGAAGACACCTCGATCTCATATTCTCATCTGATTGCGATAACTGTGTTGTCTCCGCGAGCCCTCACCTCCTCTCAACCTTGGATCGCTATCATCCTCCTCTTAATCTCTCCTTCCCCATTGAATTTGAAAACAACTTGTTTGAAATGGAGAATTACTGTTATGATTTTCGTAGGACTGATTTCTCCAAACTCAACAATCTTCTTAGCTCAGCCGACTTTGAATTAAGTTCCCTCCACTCAACAGTAGAGTCCCTTACAAATTGGTTTTATTTGATTCTCTCATACTGTATTGAAGAATCAGTACCGTTCTCTCGTAAAAAATATTTCACTTCTGCTCCCCCTTGGTACAACAGAGAGCTCCGTAACCTAAGAAATAGCCGTAATAAGCTTTGGAAGATCTTTTTACAGTCCAAATCTGATACCGACCACAACAACTATCTTCTCGCCTATAATTCTTTCTCGGAATTAAGGGAATCCCTTTATAACCAATACCTTAACCAAATGGAAAATAACCTTCTTTCTGATGCTAGGACATTTTTCAAGTTTATCAATGTCAAACGAAAATCTGATGGGTTTCCACCTTCAATGAGTTTCTCCAACAAAATCTCCTCAGATCCAACAACCATTTCAAATCTATTTGCCGAATACTTTAGCAAATCGTACACTGAACATCTTCATGATCCTGATCCACACTACTTTAGTTATTTGGATGGCTGCACTCAAACCTCTCTTTCATCTTTTACAATAACTGAAGAAATGGTACTTGCTAAAATCGTAAGCCTCAAAGAAAACTTTAGCCCTGGTCCCGATGGCGTCCCATCAGTTATTCTAAAAAAATGTATGCATTCTTTGTCAAAGCCTCTAACTGCACTCTTTGAACTCTCTCTTTCCCAAGGTGTGTTTCCCCATGTATGGAAAGATTCATTTATATTTCCTATTCATAAACAAGGCAATAAAACCGAAATTAACAATTATAGACCTATTGCGAAACTTTCATGCATTCCTAAACTGTTTGAAAGCCTAGTTTATGATTCTGTTTATTTCCATTGCAAGCCCTTATTCTCCCCCGCTCAACATGGTTTTCTTAAAGGTAGATCCACTACGACTAACTTAATTGAGTTTATATCAAAAGTTTTGTCAGCCCTTGAGAAGGGTAATGAAGTTGATGTTGTATACACTGATTACAGCAAGGCCTTTGATAAAATATCTCATAAGATAATTTATCTCAAACTTAGAGCCCTAGGCTTTCCATCTATGTTTATAAACTGGATAGGATCCTACCTTGCCAATAGAACTTATAGAGTCCTCTTCCGTAACTCAGTTTCCAGTCCCATACATGCAACTTCTGGCGTCCCACAAGGTAGTCACCTTGGCCCCCTTCTCTTCGTCTTATCTGTTAACGATGTCTGTCTCAAATTAAAAAACTCAGATATCCTAATGTTTGCGGATGATAAGAAAATTTTTAAAATTATCTCAACTCCATCTGATTCCCTACTTTTACAAAATGATCTTAATATCTTTTTTGTTTGGTGCATGCATAATTTCCTAGAGTTAAATGTAGGTAAATGTAAACAAATGACCTTTTCGCGCAAACAAATGCCATCTCATAGAGTATACTTCTTCCTTAATGACGCCGTCAACGAAGTCGATTCTATTAGAGATCTTGGTATTATGTGTGACAAACACCTCAATTTCCATTCCCATTTTGACCAAATTATTAATAAAGCTAATAGATCTCTCGGTTTTATTAAGAGATGGTCAAAAGAATTTTCCAACCCCTATGTAACTAAAGCACTTTACATTTCCCTAGTCCGTCCTCATCTTGAATATGCATGCCAAGTATGGTCTCCCTTTTATGAAAACCATTCACTCAGAATTGAAAATGTTCAAAGACGTTTCGTTCGATTTGCCTTACGTGGCCTCCCCTGGGATGATACATCCAACTTGCCTCCTTATGCCGATCGACTTAAACTGATAGGTTTGCAACCCTTATATATCAGGCGCAAAAACGCTGATATATTATTTGCTCATCAATTGTTAATGGGCAATATAGATTCCCCGGCACTCCTGAATGATATTCATCTTAACACCAACCCTCGAAATCTGCGAACTGTCTCCCTTTTCTATATCCCTCATCACCGCACTAATTACGGGCACTTTGAACCTATGTCCAGAATTCTCCGTCACTGCAACGCTGCTATGCTAGTCTTCGACTTTAACATTTCCAAATCCCATCTGAAAGATACCCTTTACTTTTTCCCTTTTTGAGTCCGAATTCCTCGTCCCTTTTAATTTTAAGTCTAATAAAATCAAAATTGTTAGTTCTTGTACATTAAAGAGCTTTTATGTGGGCCTTAGGGCCCACATGATTTAATGTTGAAAACTGATAACAAGAAAAAAAAAAAAAAAGTTAAGTTAGTGTTAAGTTAAGTTAAGTTATGTTAAGTTATAGCTTGTATTAAGCTGAATAAATAAATAAATAAATTATCATTATCATTATCATTATCATTATCATTATCATTATCATTATCATTATCATTATCATTATCATTATCATTATCATTATCATTATCATTATCATTATCATTATCATTATCATTATCATTATCATTATCATTATCATTATCATTATCATTATCATTATCATTATCATTATCATTATCATTATCATTATCATTATCATTATCATTATCATTATCATTATCATTATCATTATCATTATCATTATCATTATCATTATCATTATCATTATCATTATCATTATCATTATCATTATCATTATCATTATCATTATCATTATCATTATCATTATCATTATCATTATCATTATCATTATCATTATCATTATCATTATCATTATCATTATCATTATCATTATCATTATCATTATCATTATCATTATCATTATCATTATCATTATCATTATCATTATCATTATCATTATCATTATCATTATCATTATCATTATCATTATCATTATCATTATCATTATCATTATCATTATCATTATCGTTATCATTATCATTATCATTATCATTATCGTTATCATTATCATTATCATTATCATTATCATTATCATTATCATTATCATTATCATTAAAGGTATCGTTATCATTATCATTATCATTATCGTTATCATTA
>OX608073.1:195218773-195223773 GCA_951509635.1 Eupeodes luniger | reverse complement strand
TATCGTTATCGTTACCATTATCATTATCATTATCATTATCATTATCATTATCATTATCATTATCATTATCATTATCATTATCATTATCATTATCATTATCATTATCATTATCATTATCATTATCATTATCATTATCATTATCATTATCATTATCATTATCATTATCATTATCATTATCATTATCATTATCATTATCATTATCATTATCATTATCATTATCATTATCATTATCATTATCATTATCATTATCATTATCATTATCATTATCATTATCATTATCATTATCATTATCATTATCATTATCATTATCATTATCATTATCATTATCATTATCGTTATCATTATCATTATTATTATCATTATCATTATCATTATCATTATAGGTATCGTTATCATTATCATTATGATTATCATTATCATTATGATTATCATTATGATTATCATTATCATTATGATTATCATTATCATTATCATTATCATTATCATTATCATTATCATTATCATTATCATTATCATTATCATTATCATTATCATTATCATTATCATTATCATTATCATTATCATTATCATTATCATTATCATTATCATTATCATTATCATTATCATTAAAGGTATCGTTATCATTATCATTATCATTATCATTATCATTATCGTTATCGTTATCATTATCATTATCATTATCATTATCATTATCATTATCATTATCATTATCATTATCATTATCATTATCATTATCATTATCATTATCATTATCATTATCATTATCATTATCATTATCATTATCATTATCATTATCATTATCATTATCATTATCGTTATCATTATCATTATCATTATCATTATCATTATCATTATCATTATCATTATCATTATCATTATCATTATCATTATCATTATCATTATCATTATCATTATCATTATAGGTATCGTTATCGTTATCGTTATCATTATCGTTATCGTTACCATTATCATTATCATTATCATTATCATTATCATTATCATTATCATTATCATTATCATTATCATTATCATTATCATTATCATTATCATTATCATTATCATTATCATTATCATTATCATTATCATTATCATTATCATTATCATTATCATTATCATTGTCATTGTCATTATCATTATCATTATCATTATCATTATCATTATCATTATCATTATCATTATCATTATCATTATCATTATCATTATCATTATCATTATCATTATCATTATCATTATTATTATCATTATCATTATCATTATCATTATCATTATCGTTATCGTTATCATTATCATTATCGTTATCATTATCATTATCATTATCATTATTATTATCATTATCATTATCATTATAGGTATCGTTATCATTATCATTATGATTATCATTATCATTATCATTATCATTATCATTATCATTATCATTATCATTATCATTATCATTATCATTATCATTATCATTATCATTATCATTATCATTATCATTATCATTATCATTATCATTATCATTATCATTATCATTATCATTATCATTATCATTATCATTATCATTATCATTATCATTATCATTATCATTATCATTATCATTATCATTATCATTATCATTATCATTATCATTATCATTATCATTATCATTATCATTATCATTATCATTATCATTATCATTATCATTATCATTATCATTATCATTATCATTATCATTATCATTATCATTATCATTATCATTATCATTATCATTATCATTATCATTATCATTATCATTATCATTATAATTATCATTATCATTATCATTATCATTATCATTATCATTATCATTATCATTATCATTATCATTATCATTATCATTATCATTATCATTATCATTATCATTATCATTATCATTATCATTATCATTATCATTATCATGATCATTATCATTATCATTATCATTAAAGGTATCGTTATCATTATCATTATCATTATCGTTATCGTTATCATTATCATTATCATTATCATTATCATTATCATTATCATTATCATTATCATTATCATTATCATTATCATTATCATTATCATTATCATTATCATTATCATTATCATTATCATTATCATTATCATTATCATTATCATTATCATTATCATTATCATTATCATTATCATTATCATTATCATTATCGTTATCATTATCATTATCATTATCATTATCATTATCATTATCATTATCATTATCATTATCATTATCATTATCATTATCATTATCATTATCATTATCATTATCATTATCATTATCATTATCATTATCATTATCATTATCATTATCATTATCATTATCATTATCATTATCATTATCATTATCATTATCATTATCATTATCATTATCATTATCATTATCATTATCATTATCATTATCGTTATCATTATCATTATCATTATCATTATCATTATCATTATCATTATCATTATCATTATCATTATCATTATCATTATCATTATCATTATCATTATCATTATCATTATCATTATCGTTATCATTATCATTATCATTATCATTATCATTATCATTATCATTATCATTATCATTATCATTATCATTATCATTATCATTATCATTATCATTATCATTATCATTATCGTTATCATTATCATTATCATTATCATTATCATTATCATTATCATTATCATTATAGGTATCGTTATCGTTATCGTTATCGTTATCGTTACCATTATCATTATCATTATCATTATCATTATCATTATCATTATCATTATCATTATCATTATCATTATCATTATCATTATCATTATCATTATCATTATCATTATCATTATCATTATCATTATCATTATCATTATCATTATCATTATCATTATCATTATCATTATCATTATCATTATCATTATCATTATCATTATCATTATCATTATCATTATCATTATCATTATCATTATCATTATCATTATCATTATCATTATCATTATCATTATCATTATCATTATCATTATCATTATCATTATCATTATCATTATCATTATCATTATCATTATCATTATCATTATCATTATCATTATCATTATCATTATCATTATCATTATCATTATCATTATCATTATCATTATCATTATCATTATCATTATCATTATCATTATCATTATCATTATCATTATCATTATCATTATCATTATCATTATCATTATCATTATTATTATCATTATCATTATCATTATAGGTATCGTTATCATTATCATTATGATTATCATTATCATTATCATTATCATTATCATTATCATTATCATTATCATTATCATTATCATTATCATTATCATTATCATTATCATTATCATTATCATTATCATTATCATTATCATTATCATTATCATTATCATTATCATTATCATTATCATTATCATTATCATTATCATTACATTATCATTATCATTATCATTATCATTATCATTATCATTATCATTATCATTATCATTATCATTATCATTATCATTATCATTATCATTATCATTATCATTATCATTATCATTATCATTATCATTATCATTATCATTATCATTATCATTATCATTATCATTATCATTATCATTATCATTATCATTATCATTATCGTTATCATTATCGTTATCATTATCATTATCATTATCATTATCATTATCATTATCATTAAAGGTATCGTTATCATTATCATTATGATTATCATTATCATTATCATTATCATTATCATTATCATTATCATTATCATTATCATTATCATTATCATTATCATTATCATTATCATTATCATTATCATTATCATTATCATTATCATTATCATTATCATTATCATTATCATTATCATTATCATTATCATTATCATTATCATTATCATTATCATTATCATTATCATTATCATTATCATTATCATTATCATTATCATTATCATTATCATTATCATTATCATTATCATTATCATTATCATTATCATTATCATTATCATTATCATTATCATTATCATTATCATTATCATTATCATTATCATTATCATTATCATTATCATTATCATTATCATTATCATTATCATTATCATTATCATTATCATTATCATTATCATTATGATTATCATTATCATTATCATTATCATTATCATTATCATTATCATTATCATTATCATTATCATTATCATTATCATTATCATTATCATTATCATTATCATTATCATTATCATTATCATTATCATTATCATTATCATTATCATTATCATTATCATTATCATTATCATTATCATTATCATTATCATTATCATTATCATTATCATTATCATTATCATTATCATTATCATTATCATTATCATTATCATTATCATTATCATTATCATTATCATTATCATTATCATTATCATTATCATTATCATTATCATTATCATTATCATTATCATTATCATTATCATTATCATTATCATTATCATTATCATTATCATTATCATTATCATTATCGTTATCATTATCATTATCATTATCATTATCATTATCATTATCATTATAGGTATCGTTATCATTATCGTTATCATTATCGTTATCATTATCGTTATCATTATCATTATCGTTATCATTATCGTTATCATTATCGTAATCATTATCGTAATCATTATCGTAATCATTATCGTTATCATTTTCATTATCATTATCATTTTCATTATCATTATCATTATCATTATCATTATCATTATCATTATCATTATCATTATCATTATCATTATCATTATCATTATCATTATCATTATCATTATCATTATCATTATCATTATCATTATCATTATCATTATCATTATCATTATCATTATCATTATCATTATCATTATCATTATCATTATCATTATCATTATCATTATCATTATCATTATCATTATCATTATCATTATCATTATCATTATCATTATCATTATCATTATCATTATCATTATCATTATCATTATCATTATCATTATCATTATCATTATCATTATCATTATCATTATCATTATCATTATCATTATCATTATCATTAT
>OX608073.1:195208773-195213773 GCA_951509635.1 Eupeodes luniger | reverse complement strand
TATCATTATCATTATCATTATCATTATCATTATCATTATCATTATCATTATCATTATCATTATCATTATCATTATAGGTATCGTTATCGTTATCATTATCGTTATCATTATCGTTATCATTATCGTTATCATTATCGTTATCATTATCATTATCATTATCATTATCATTATCATTATCATTATCATTATCATTATCATTATCATTATCATTATCATTATCATTATCATTATCATTATCATTATCATTATCATTATCATTATCATTATCATTATCATTATCATTATCATTATCATTATCATTATCATTATCATTATCATTATCATTATCATTATCATTATCATTATCATTATCATTATCATTATCATTATCATTATCATTATCATTATCATTATCATTATCATTATCATTATCATTATCATTATCATTATCATTATCATTATCATTATCATTATCATCATTATCATTATCATTATCATTATCATTATCATTATCATTATCATCATCATTATCATTATCATTATCATTATCATTATCATTACCATTATCATTATCATTATCATTATCATTATCATTATCATTATCATTATCATTATCATTATCATTATAATTATCATTATCATTATCATTATCATTATCATTATCATTATCATTATCATTATCATTATCATTATCATTATCATTATCATTAACATTATCATTATCATTATCATTATCATTATCATTATCATTATCATTATCATTATCATTATCATTATCATTATCATTATCATTATCATTATCATTATCATTATCATTATCATTATCATTATCATTATCATTATCATTATCATTATCATTATCATTATCATTATCATTATCATTATCATTATCATTATCATTATCAGTATCATTATCATTATCATTATCATTATCATTATCATTATCATTATCATTATCATTATCATTATCATTATCATTATCATTATCATTATCATTATCATAATCATTATAGGTATCGTTATCGTTATCGTTATCATTATCGTTATCGTTACCATTATCATTATCATTATCATTATCATTATCATTATCATTATCATTATCATTATCATTATCATTATCATTATCATTATCATTATCATTATCATTATCATTATCATTATCATTATCATTATCATTATCATTATCATTATCATTATCATTATCATTAGCATTATCATTATCATTATCATTATCATTATCATTATCATTATCATTATCATTATCATTATCATTATCATTATCATTATCATTATCATTATCATTATCATTATCGTTATCATTATCATTATCATTATCATTATCATTATCATAATTATTATCATTATCATTATCATTATCATTATCATTATCATTATCATTATCATTATCATTATCATTATCATTATCATTATCATTATAGATATCGTTATCATTATCATTATGATTATCATTATCATTATGATTATCATTATGATTATCATTATCATTATCATTATCATTATCATTATCATTATCATTATCATTATCATTATCATTATCATTATCATTATCATTATCATTATCATTATCATTATCATTATCATTATCATTATCATTATCATTATCATTATCATTATCATTATCATTATCATTATCATTATCATTATCATTATCATTATCATTATCATTATCATTATCATTATCATTATCATTATCATTATCATTATCATTATCATTATCATTATCATTATCATTATCATTATCATTATCATTATCATTATCATTATCATTATCATTATCATTATCATTATCATTATCATTATCATTATCATTATCATTATCATTATCATTATCATTATCATTATCATTATCATTATCATTATCATTATCATTATCATTACATTATCATTATCATTATCATTATCATTATCATTATCATTATCATTATCATTATCATTATCATTATCATTATCATTATCATTATCATTATCATTATCATTATCATTATCATTATCATTATCATTATCATTATCATTATCATTATCATTATCATTATCATTATCATTATCATTATCATTATCATTATCATTATCATTATCATTATCATTATCGTTATCGTTATCATTATCGTTATCATTATCATTATCATTATCATTATCATTACCATTATCATTATCATGATCATTATCATTATCATTAAAGGTATCGTTATCATTATCATTATCATTATCATTATCATTATCATTATCATTATCATTATCATTATCATTATCATTATCATTATCATTATCATTATCATTATCATTATCATTATCATTATCTCTATCATTATCATTATCATTATCATTATCATTATCATTATCATTATCATTATCATTATCATTATCATTATCATTATCATTATCATTATCATTATCATTATCATTATCATTATCATTATCATTATCATTATCATTATCATTATCATTATCATTATCATTATCATTATCATTATCATTATCATTATCATTATCATTATCATTATCATTATCATTATCATTAAAGGTATCGTTATCATTATCATTATGATTATCATTATCATTATCATTATCATTATCATTATCATTATCATTATCATTATCATTATCATTATCATTATCATTATCATTATCATTATCATTATCATTATCATTATCATTATCATTATCATTATCATTATCATTATCATTATCATTATCATTATCATTATCATTATCATTATCATTATCATTATCATTATCATTATCATTATCATTATCATTATCATTATCATTATCATTATCATTATCATTATCATTATCATTATCATTATCATTATCATTATCATTATCATTATCATTATCATTATCATTATCATTATCATTATCATTATCATTATCATTATCATTATCATTATCATTATCATTATCATTATCATTATCATTATCATTATCATTATGATTATCATTATCATTATCATTATCATTATCATTATCATTATCATTATCATTATCATTATCATTATCATTATCATTATCATTATCATTATCATTATCATTATCATTATCATTATCATTATCATTATCATTATCATTATCATTATCATTATCATTATCATTATCATTATCATTATCATTATCATTATCATTATCATTATCATTATCATTATCATTATCATTATCATTATCATTATCATTATCATTATCATTATCATTATCATTATCATTATCATTATCATTATCATTATCATTATCATTATCATTATCATTATCATTATCATTATCATTATCATTATCATTATCATTATCATTATCGTTATCATTATCATTATCATTATCATTATCATTATCATTATCATTATAGGTATCGTTATCATTATCGTTATCATTATCGTTATCATTATCGTTATCATTATCATTATCGTTATCATTATCGTTATCATTATCGTAATCATTATCGTAATCATTATCGTAATCATTATCGTTATCATTTTCATTATCATTATCATTTTCATTATCATTATCATTATCATTATCATTATCATTATCATTATCATTATCATTATCATTATCATTATCATTATCATTATCATTATCATTATCATTATCATTATCATTATCATTATCATTATCATTATCATTATCATTATCATTATCATTATCATTATCATTATCATTATCATTATCATTATCATTATCATTATCATTATCATTATCATTATCATTATCATTATCATTATCATTATCATTATCATTATCATTATCATTATCATTATCATTATCATTATCATTATCATTATCATTATCATTATCATTATCATTATCATTATCATTATCATTATCATTATCATTATCATTATCATTATCATTATCATTATCATTATCATTATCATTATCATTATCATTATCATTATCATTATCATTATCATTATCATTATCATTATCATTATCATTATCATTATCATTATCATTATCATTATCATTATCATTATCATTATCATTATCATTATCATTATCATTATCATTATCATTATCATTATCAATATCATTATCATTATCATTATCATTATCATTATCATTATCATTATCATTATCATTATCATTATCATTATCATTATCATTATCATTATCATTATCATTATCATTATCATTATCATTATCATTATCATTATCATTATAATTATCATTATCACTATAGGTATCGTTATCGTTATCGTTATCATTATCATTATCATTATCATTATCATTATCATTATCATTATCATTATCATTATCATTATCATTATCATTATCATTATCATTATCATTATCATTATCATTATCATTATCATTATCATTATCATTATCATTATCATTATCATTATCATTATCATTATCATTATCATTATCATTATAGGTATCGTTATCGTTATCGTTATCATTATCGTTATCATTATCGTTATCATTATCGGTATCGTTATCGTTATCGTTATCGTTATCGTTATCGTTATCGTTATCGTTATCGTTATCGTTATCGTTATCGTTATCGTTATCGTTATCGTTATCGTTATCATTATCATTATCATTATCATTATCATTATCATTATCATTATCATTATCATTATCATTATCATTATCATTATCATTCTCATTATCATTATCATTCTCATTATCACTATCATTATCATTATCATTATCATTATAGGTACCGTTATCATTATCATTATCATTATCATTATCATTATCATTATCATTATCATTATCATTATCATTATCATTATCATTATCATTATCATTATCATTATCATTATCATTATCATTATCATTATCATTATCATTATCATTATCATTATCATTATCATTATCATTATCATTATCATTATCATTATCATTATCATTATCATTATCATTATCATTATCATTATCATTATCATTATCATTATCATTATCATTATCATTATCATTATCATTATCATTATCATTATCATTATCATTATCATTATCATTATCATTATCATTATCATTATCATTATCATTATCATTATCAT
>OX608073.1:193849254-193871754 GCA_951509635.1 Eupeodes luniger | reverse complement strand
TATTATATTATATTATATTATATTATATTATATTATATTATATTATATTATATTATATTATATTATATTATATTATATTATATTATATTATATTATATTATATTATATTATATTATATTATATTATATTATATTATATTATATTATATTATATTATATTATATTATATTATATTATATTATATTATATTATATTATATTATATTATATTATATTATATTATATTATATTATATTATATTATATTATATTATATTATATTATATTATATTATATTATATTATATTATATTATATTATATTATATTATATTATATTATATTATATTATATTATATTATATTATATTATATTATATTATATTATATTATATTATATTATATTATATTATATTATATTATATTATATTATATTATATTATATTATATTATATTATATTATATTATATTATATTATATTATATTATATTATATTATATTATATTATATTATATTATATTATATTATATTATATTATATTATATTATATTATATTATATTATATTATATTATATTATATTATATTATATTATATTATATTATATTATATTATATTATATTATATTATATTATATTATATTATATTATATTATATTATATTATATTATATTATATTATATTATATTATATTATATTATATTATATTATATTATATTATATTATATTATATTATATTATATTATATTATATTATATTATATTATATTATATTATATTATATTATATTATATTATATTATATTATATTATATTATATTATATTATATTATATTATATTATATTATATATATTGGTTTGTGATTGTCTTTTAAGAAATTTTGGGTTCATTCATTTTTAATCCTGCATATCAGATATATTTTGGATTGATTCAAAGTGACTTAAGCTTAGCTCTTAAAATTTAAGGTCGCCAAATTTAACTAGCTAACAATTTAGAAAATAAATTTTGTATGTTCAAGTTTAAATTTAAAAAAATTTCTTTGCAGAAAAATCCACGTGACGCCAATAATTTCGATACGGAATTCACTAAAGAAGAGCCTATTCTTACACATGTGGCCAAGGATGTCATACGTTGCATTAATCAAGAAGAATTTGTTGGGTTTTCCTTTGTCAATCCAGATTTTGGACCAGAACGGATAGTCTTTTAAGTAATTACTATTTAAATATGACAAATTGTTTTGTGCGAACTTCAATGTATATGAAGTAGTGGAACTACTATTTTTAATCAGGATACGCACAATAAATAATCCTTGTATTTGAATCGAGGAAAATACATGTTGTGTTCTTTTTCTTACTTATACCACGGAAATAAGACATTTTCTTCAAACATTTACTACAAAATATAGAACTCAGTGGAGAGTTTTCAGACTTAGATTACAAAAGATAAGAATTTTATTTCACAAAAAAACATGACTTTAATTTTGTTTTCATAATTCAGATACAAAACTCATATAATATGTTGAAATTTAATCAATATTCATATCTTGAAACAATATACAGGATTATCAATTTTTCGGTTTCAAAAATAAACTTAAATAAAATCCAATTTTAAATATTTTTTCATGATATTTCTATTTAATTAATTTCATTTAATGTTAATTTTATTTAATTTAATTTTATTTAATTCAATTTAATTTAATCTAATTTAATTTAATTTAATTTATTTTAATTTAATTTATTTTTATTTAATTTAACTTATTTTAATGTTATTTAATTTAATTTAATTTAATTTAATTTAATTTAATTTAGTTTAGTTAATTTAGTTTAGTTAATTTAATTGAATTTAATTTAATTTAATTTAATTTAATTCTTTTTCATTTCATTTAATTTAATTTAATTTAATTCTTTTTCATTTCATTTATTTTATAATTCCAGTGAGAAAGAACTAGTTGAGACAGTCAACTTTCCTGGTCTCAGTCCCCTCGAAACTTTTTGGTTACATTTTGTATAAGGTTTTGAATTCCTATCGGTGTATACACGTATGCACATCTTGTTGCATGTGTTTTTGTCCCAATATTTTCTTTGTATGAAGTTAAAACACACATCCAAGTAGGTGCGCAATATCACAGCTTGTTGGCTGAAAGAGACCCACCCTCGAATTTGACTCTCTATTAGTTCTTCCTCTCTGGTCTAAATATTTATTTTTATCCTGATATCTGAATGAATAACAATAGTTTTGTGGAAAAAAAACGAAAATCATTTGTTAATATGTTAATACTTAAAAGAGCTTACTGTCTTAGTAAATCATGTGTTGCAGCAAATACCTTTAAATAGTAGAAAAGTGACCTCTAGATAAGAATAGGCAAGGAAGGTAAGAAAAACACAGAAATAAATGGGAATTTAAGTTAAAAAAAAAAACAGTTAATTTAAGAAAATAATTGAACTTAATGAAATTCGTATATCGATTTGATTCCCATATTACTTATATATTCGAAAGTACTAGTCCATTAAATATGAAAATAAGAGGTCAACTTTGTAATACACCTTCTCTTTCCTTTAATTTGGACTGTCAAGTGTCGCATATTTCGATTTTTATTAAGTATGCCGTTTCTTTTGATGAAATGCTGATAACACTATCACCATTGCCAAACATACGGCTTCTTCATACGCTCAACCGTTTCAGAGATAAAGGGCTTGAAGTATGCTGTACTGAATTTTTGCAAACCAATTACGCTGTAGTAATAGTAGGGTAGAGCGAGGAGGATTTGACGAAAGGAGGATTTGTCTTTTTCAAATATCACTCGACAAATAATGCACAAAGAGCGGAAATATCAAAATAAAGAGTGCTTGACATGTTATGACTCGCTCTCATGAAAATGGCACTTGTGTCTCTGCTTTGTTGGCCTACGCACGTGTGTTTTGTTTGTGGTGCATTTTTTTGATAATTTTGCAATTTCTGTTTTTCGGATAACAGTTTTCAGTGACAATTTTCTTTGTTTTTTATTTTGTTATTTGATTAACCAATCAAAAGGTTTAATGAATAAATATATGTCTCAGTGTTGGCTACTTAATAAATTTGGTAAGCTTAAACATATTTATTTAGAGTGACAAAAGGAGGATTTGACAACTAAGAAAAAGGATGATTTGACAAATTGTCAAATCTTCCTAAATGTTGATGATTTTAATTTAAGTAAAAAATATGTTTTAACATATAATTATTTAGGAAAATATGCCGAATATATATAAAAAGAAACATCCTGAAAGGGTTATTAATGAAGATGCCCTCAAACAAGCATTTATAGACATAACAAACAAAATTGAAACACCAACGAGTGCCGCTCGGAAATACAATTTAAACAGAACAACACTTATCTATCGGCTTAAACTTTTGGCAGAAAAGCGGGTCCCGAACGAGCTTGAAAGCAAGGCTAGCAGTAAATATTCTGTAGGTCAGGTCCTAACAACATCGGAAGAAACCGAGTTGACGGAATATTTCAAAAAATGTTCAAATCTGCATCACGGTCTGACATTTGATATGGCAAAGCGATTTGTTTACGACTATGCTATAAAAAATAGAATTAAATGTCCCTCTTCCTGGCATAATGAGCAAGCAGCTGGAAAAGTTTGGCTATCGGGATTCATGAGGCGCAATCCATCAATAAGTCTGCGAAAACCGGAGAATATAAGCTTGGCCCGCCTTCGAGCTTTTACAAAAACTGCTGTGGCAGATTTTTTTTGTAAGCTGAAAGGTCTCCTTTTGAAGCATTCATTTAAGCCCGAAAACATTTACAACCTTGATGAAACTGGACTTACAACGGTCATGGACTCGATAAAAGTAAGTTCTGTTGTTTTTTTATAAAAGGAGTAAAGTTTTATTATAACCGCCAATATATATATCTTTGCAGATCATAGCACAAAAGGGTAAGAGAACTGTGTCTCAAACCGCTTCAGGTGAAAGGGGAACTTTAGTGACAATGGTTGCAATTGTCAATGCAGCTGGAAACCATATTCCTCCTGTCTATATATGTCCTCGAAAGAAGTCAAATCCTTTATTCATGAAAGGGGCCTTATCTGGGGCCATTGGCTTATTTTCTGACAGTGGGTGGATGACTGCAGAAATGCATCTAAAAGTCTTAGAAACTTACAACGATTTTCAAAATGTTCAAAAGAAGATCCTATCCTCCTGCTCCCAGACAATCATACTTCGCACTGTTCACTCGATGCTATTTTGTATTGCCGCTATAATGGGATCGGTATGCTTTCGTTCCCACCTCATACGTCTCATCATTTGCAGCCCCTAGACGTTTCGGTGTTCGGACCATTTAAACGATAGTGCAAGGTATCGTTTAACAACTATTTGGTAAACAACCCGGAGGTACCGCAAGGGATCACAATATATGACATACCCACACTTTCATCTCAGCCGTTTCTCAGAGCATTCTCTCCAGAAAACATAACAAAAGGATTTTTATCTACAGGGATATCACCCTTCAATTCTGATATTTTCGAGGACAGTGAATTTTGTGAACCTGCTGGATTCGAAGAAAATAAAGAAACAAGGGAGTCAACTGCTGCTGCCTCAATAAATTCATTACCTTTGATTGAATCCTCTAACATCGATACAACTGTACCATTACCAACATCAGTTGCCATTGAAGACGGTTCTACTTCAGCTGCGGCACCTCTAACTTCTGTAATTGAAAAAACTCATACCACACCGGAAGCTATTCGCCCTTTTCCGAAATTAGGGAAAAAGAAATCCACAGGTCGTCCGGTTGGAAAGTCCAGAGTTTATACTGATACTCCAGAAAAAGACCGTTTAGAGGAACTCGCAGCCAAAAAGAGCCTCAAGCTCCAAATGAGGAGCATTCCTAAAGTAAAAAAACATAAGGTCGTGAAACGTGTACTGAATGATTCTTCGAGTGAAGACTGCGATAAGTACAGCCTCCGAGATTCGGACACGTCACTACGATGGGAAGAGAGCAACGAAGACCAACCGGAACGAGTTAAATTCAGCAAGCATATTATCGCAAATCCCGGAGATTATGTTCTTATAAAATTTGGTGATAAAAAGAAGTTCTTTTACGTTGGATTGGTAGCAGCTGTTGATCAAGATTCCGCTTTACCATACACAGTCAAATATTTCCGAAGACAAAATAGGTCAAATTTATTTTACGAGCCCTTAGTTGAAGATATTAAACTGGCAATGTCAATAGACTTGGTAGCCAAGCTCCCATACCCTGAAGAAATGCCAGGCACCTCCAGATCCAAAGAGAAAATAAGATTTAACGTCGATTTTGCAGGTCTCGACATTCGTTAAAATACAAAGTCGGAGGAAGTACGAGTCTTGTTTTTTTAAGAGCCTTAATTTATTAAAACTTTTCTTATCTAGTGACCTATCTAGTACCTACCTATCTAAGAATTTATTGAATAAAGTTTTTACGTTTCGAGTTCATTTAAAGTAAAAGTTCTTATGACGTTTTTCATTGGTTTCACTCAAGGTTTCACTCATTCTGAAATCCAATGGAACGCTGCAAGTTGCTTCTACTCAATTCTTGGGTTTTGACTCTGTTTAGGTGAATTGTGGAATAGAAATTATTTGCTGCCACACAAAAAGTGAAATGAATTGTGCCAATGTGATGGTTTCAGAAGACTTCCGGACACTCCTGGACGCTTCCGGACGTCCAAAGGAAAAAGTCATTAGATTGGCAAATCCTCCCACCAGTTGTCAAAACCTCCTAAGGATCTGTCAAATCCTCCTAAATAGTAGGAGGTTTTGTCACTTTTTGAATATTGGTTTTGAGCTTCATATCATCAAGACCCTTTTGAATATCATATTGGAATATTGGTAATTTTCAAGTCAAATAACAAAGGATCATCTTCAATTATGAAGTTTTTACCAGTCGGCTAAATGTTGGTCCAAAAGTATAAAATATTATTTTTGTGTCAAATCCTCCTCGCTCTACAAAGTGAGATTGGACTGATTAAAAAAATTAAAACCATATTTACCAAATTCACAATACATACCATTGGCTTTTACCTTCAGCCATTTGTCTGTCCTGTATTGAAAATAAGATTTTGAAGTAACCTAGCAGAGGGTGTAGATAATAATTTTTTGCTATTTGAGAATTTTAAATACTTTCTTCAAAAAAAAATCAAACATTTTTTTTTCATATTTCCAAAGCTTAGACATTCAAGAATATGAGTTTAAAAGGATTTTTTAATATTCCTATTATTTCACAAGTTAATTGAAGGTCATAGAAACTGGTTTTGAAGGTCATAGAAACTGTTTTGTCCTTTTAGTTTCATTTTAAGTTACTTTTGTGGCAACCTTTATACTGAGTGGAAGTGCTAGCTCTGACAACGTGTCAGCAGGAATCGCTGATTAAAAATATGCACATACGTATTCTGTATCATTCTATAAGTAAAATTGTCGAAAGCTTGTCTCAAAACTCTGAACGCGTTTTTCTCGAAACTACTATTTTCGAGCTGGCGGTAAGGATATATCGAGTTCTAATAGACCGATTTACTTCAAATTTGGAGAGGATGTTCTTTATACATCTCTTAATCGTGTGGTCCTTGCCCAAAAATATAACTTCTCATTTTTTTTAAACTGCTGCCATTTTGTTTAAAAGTTTTTTTTTAACTTATCCAAGGGTGAAACAATAGCGACATCTATAAAAATTAAGAATCCGTCTGGTTTTTGTTTTTCAGAACCTTGGAGCTTGGGCTTGGTTTCGGATGGTGGTTCTTTGGGTGTCCCCTAGTTCAAAGATAATATACTGATGGTCGCTGCCCGTGTAGTCTTCGATAACTCTCCAGTTTCGTATCTTTGCGGATGTGGATTCCGTTGCAAAGGTCACGTCTGGTATCGTGCCTATGCAGCCATGTCTTCTAAAAGTGGGTGTGTTTCCTACATTCACAACGTTCAAGCCACGTCGAGCTGCCATCTCGAGTATTTGCCTTCCTCGTGAGCCCGTAGTTGGCATTCCCCACTTTTGTCCTCTGGCATTGAAATCTCCAGCGACTAGGATTTCTCCCTCAGTTCCATTTAGGAAGTCCTCTAAATCTTCTAGTTTCTTGCGGAATTCTTCGATTCTGTCGGTTGGGCTGAAGTATATGCTAGCTATCGTTAGCTTTCTACTTTTCACCCATACGAAGCCTCTTTCTGTCCCTTTTTTTTCAATGGGAATTTCCTCCTATCGGGAATCCAAATTGCAGCAGTTTTGAGCACATCCGGTATCCAGTTTGGTCCATCCTTGTCACAGTATTGCTCGCTTATGATGACGATTTCAGCCCGCAATTCTGTGATAAGTTTCGTCAGGAGGCTGTCCGCTGTAAGCCTCCTGTGGACATTTGCCTGGAGTATTATGGTCATTTTGAGGAGGCCTTTTTCGCTTGTTCGAGCGCTTTCCTAAACACTGTGCAGTTTCCTGTGCCTGGCACATGATTCAGGGGCGGTGTTGTTTCCAGTGCGGCGCATAGGCAGCATTTTGGAGGATTTTTGCACTCCTTCTTTTTATGGCCTGACTCTCCGCAATTGATACATAGTCCTTGGCTCTTCCTATCTGCGTTGGTGCAGGACGCTTGTTTGTGCCTAGTGACTTACAATTATTATTATATTATTATTATTATTATTATTATTATTTTTATTATTATTATTATTATTATTATTATTATTATTATTATTATTTTTATTATTATTATTATTATTATTATTATTATTATTATTATTATTATTATTATTATTGTTATTATTATTATTATTATTATTATTATTATTATTATTATTATTATTATTATTATTATTATTATTATTATTATTATTATTATTATTATTATTATTATTATTATTATTATTATTATTATTATTATTATTATTATTATTATTATTATTATTATTATTATTATTATTATTATTATTATTATTATTATTATTATTATTATTATTATTATTATTATTATTATTATTATTATTATTATTATTATTATTATTATTATTATTATTATTATTATTATTATTATTATTATTATTATTATTATTATTATTATTATTATTATTATTATTATTATTATTATTATTATTATTATTATTATTATTATTATTATTATTATTATTATTATTATTATTATTATTATTATTATTATTATTATTATTATTATTATTATTATTATTATTATTATTATTATTATTATTATTATTATTATTATTATTATTATTATTATTATTATTATTATTATTATTATTATTATTATTATTATTATTATTATTATTATTATTATTATTATTATTATTATTATTATTATTATTATTATTATTATTATTATTATTATTATTATTATTATTATTATTATTATTATTATTATTATTATTATTATTATTATTATTATTATTATTATTATTATTATTATTATTATTATTATTATTATTATTATTATTATTATTATTATTATTATTATTATTATTATTATTATTATTATTATTATTATTATTATTATTATTATTATTATTATTATTATTATTATTATTATTATTATTATTATTATTATTATTATTATTATTATTATTATTATTATTATTATTATTATTATTATTATTATTATTATTATTATTATTATTATTATTATTATTATTATTATTATTATTATTATTATTATTATTATTATTATTATTATTATTATTATTATTATTATTATTATTATTATTATTATTATTATTATTATTATTATTATTATTATTATTATTATTATTATTATTATTATTATTATTATTATTATTATTATTATTATTATTATTATTATTATTATTATTATTATTATTATTATTATTATTATTATTATTATTATTATTATTATTATTATTATTATTATTATTATTATTATTATTATTATTATTATTATTATTATTATTATTATTATTATTATTATTATTATTATTATTATTATTATTATTATTATTATTATTATTATTATTATTATTATTATTATTATTATTATTATTATTATTATTATTATTATTATTATTATTATTATTATTATTATTATTATTATTATTATTATTATTATTATTATTATTATTATTATTATTATTATTATTATTATTATTATTATTATTATTATTATTATTATTATTATTATTATTATTATTATTATTATTATTATTATTATTATTATTATTATTATTATTATTATTATTATTATTATTATTATTATTATTATTATTATTATTATTATTATTATTATTATTATTATTATTATTATTATTATTATTATTATTATTATTATTATTATTATTATTATTATTATTATTATTATTATTATTATTATTATTATTATTATTATTATTATTATTATTATTATTATTATTATTATTATTATTATTATTATTATTATTATTATTATTATTATTATTATTATTATTATTATTATTATTATTATTATTATTATTATTATTATTATTATTATTATTATTATTATTATTATTATTATTATTATTATTATTATTATTATTATTATTATTATTATTATTATTATTATTATTATTATTATTATTATTATTATTATTATTATTATTATTATTATTATTATTATTATTATTATTATTATTATTATTATTATTATTATTATTATTATTATTATTATTATTATTATTATTATTATTATTATTATTATTATTATTATTATTATTATTATTATTATTATTATTATTATTATTATTATTATTATTATTATTATTATTATTATTATTATTATTATTATTATTATTATTATTATTATTATTATTATTATTATTATTATTATTATTATTATTATTATTATTATTATTATTATTATTATTATTATTATTATTATTATTATTATTATTATTATTATTATTATTATTATTATTATTATTATTATTATTATTATTATTATTATTATTATTATTATTATTATTATTATTATTATTATTATTATTATTATTATTATTATTATTATTATTATTATTATTATTATTATTATTATTATTATTATTATTATTATTATTATTATTATTATTATTATTATTATTATTATTATTATTATTATTATTATTATTATTATTATTATTATTATTATTATTATTATTATTATTATTATTATTATTATTATTATTATTATTATTATTATTATTATTATTATTATTATTATTATTATTATTATTATTATTATTATTATTATTATTATTATTATTATTATTATTATTATTATTATTATTATTATTATTATTATTATTATTATTATTATTATTATTATTATTATTATTATTATTATTATTATTATTATTATTATTATTATTATTATTATTATTATTATTATTATTATTATTATTATTATTATTATTATTATTATTATTATTATTATTATTATTATTATTATTATTATTATTATTATTATTATTATTATTATTATTATTATTATTATTATTATTATTATTATTATTATTATTATTATTATTATTATTATTATTATTATTATTATTATTATTATTATTATTATTATTATTATTATTATTATTATTATTATTATTATTATTATTATTATTATTATTATTATTATTATTATTATTATTATTATTATTATTATTATTATTATTATTATTATTATTATTATTATTATTATTATTATTATTATTATTATTATTATTATTATTATTATTATTATTATTATTATTATTATTATTATTATTATTATTATTATTATTATTATTATTATTATTATTATTATTATTATTATTATTATTATTATTATTATTATTATTATTATTATTATTATTATTATTATTATTATTATTATTATTATTATTATTATTATTATTATTATTATTATTATTATTATTATTATTATTATTATTATTATTATTATTATTATTATTATTATTATTATTATTATTATTATTATTATTATTATTATTATTATTATTATTATTATTATTATTATTATTATTATTATTATTATTATTATTATTATTATTATTATTATTATTATTATTATTATTATTATTATTATTATTATTATTATTATTATTATTATTATTATTATTATTATTATTATTATTATTATTATTATTATTATTATTATTATTATTATTATTATTATTATTATTATTATTATTATTATTATTATTATTATTATTATTATTATTATTATTATTATTATTATTATTATTATTATTATTATTATTATTATTATTATTATTATTATTATTATTATTATTATTATTATTATTATTATTATTATTATTATTATTATTATTATTATTATTATTATTATTATTATTATTATTATTATTATTATTATTATTATTATTATTATTATTATTATTATTATTATTATTATTATTATTATTATTATTATTATTATTATTATTATTATTATTATTATTATTATTATTATTATTATTATTATTATTATTATTATTATTATTATTATTATTATTATTATTATTATTATTATTATTATTATTATTATTATTATTATTATTATTATTATTATTATTATTATTATTATTATTATTATTATTATTATTATTATTATTATTATTATTATTATTATTATTATTATTATTATTATTATTATTATTATTATTATTATTATTATTATTATTATTATTATTATTATTATTATTATTATTATTATTATTATTATTATTATTATTATTATTATTATTATTATTATTATTATTATTATTATTATTATTATTATTATTATTATTATTATTATTATTATTATTATTATTATTATTATTATTATTATTATTATTATTATTATTATTATTATTATTATTATTATTATTATTATTATTATTATTATTATTATTATTATTATTATTATTATTATTATTATTATTATTATTATTATTATTATTATTATTATTATTATTATTATTATTATTATTATTATTATTATTATTATTATTATTATTATTATTATTATTATTATTATTATTATTATTATTATTATTATTATATTATTATTATTATTATTATTATTATTATTATTATTATTATTATTATTATTATTATTATTATTATTATTATTATTATTATTATTATTATTATTATTATTATTATTATTATTATTATTATTATTATTATTATTATTATTATTATTATTATTATTATTATTATTATTATTATTATTATTATTATTATTATTATTATTATTATTATTATTATTATTATTATTATTATTATTATTATTATTATTATTATTATTATTATTATTATTATTATTATTATTATTATTATTATTATTATTATTATTATTATTATTATTATTATTATTATTATTATTATTATTATTATTATTATTATTATTATTATTATTATTATTATTATTATTATTATTATTATTATTATTATTATTATTATTATTATTATTATTATTATTATTATTATTATTATTATTATTATTATTATTATTATTATTATTATTATTATTATTATTATTATTATTATTATTATTATTATTATTATTATTATTATTATTATTATTATTATTATTATTATTATTATTATTATTATTATTATTATTATTATTATTATTATTATTATTATTATTATTATTATTATTATTATTATTATTATTATTATTATTATTATTATTATTATTATTATTATTATTATTATTATTATTATTATTATTATTATTATTATTATTATTATTATTATTATTATTATATTATTATTATTATTATTATTATTATTATTATTATTATTATTATTATTATTATTATTATTAATTATTATTATTATTATTTATTATTATTATTATTATTATTATTATTATTATTATTATATTATTATTATTATTATTATTATTATTATTATTATTATTATTATTATTATTATTATTATTATTATTATTATATTATTATTATTATTATTATTATTATTATTATTATTATTATTATTATTATTATTATTATTATTATTATTATTATTATTATTATTATTATTATTATTATTATTATTATTATTATTATATTATTATTATTTTTATTATTATTATTATTATTATTATTATTATTATTATTATTATTATTATTATTATTATTATTATTATTATTATTATTATTATTATTATTATTATTATTATTATTATTATTATTATTATTATTATTATTATTATTATTATTATTATTATTATTATTATTATTATTATTATTATTATTATTATTATTATTATTATTATTATTATTATTATTATTATTATTATTATTATTATTATTATTATTATTATTTTATTATTATTATTATTATTATTATTATTATTATTATTATTATTATTATTATTATTATTATTATTATTATTATTATTATTATTATTATTATTATTATTATTATTATTATTATTATTATTATTATTATATTATTATTATTATTATTATTATTATTATTATTATTTATTATTATTATTATTATTATTATTATTATTATTATTATTATTATTATTATTATTATTATTATTATTATTATTATTATTATTATTATTATTATTATTATTATTATTATTATTATTATTATTATTATTATTATTATTATTTATTATTTATTATTATTATTATTATTATTATTATTATTATTATTATTATTATTATTATTATTATTATTATTATTATTATTATTATTATTATTATTATTATTATTATTATTATTATATTATTATTATTATTATTATTATTATTATTATTATTATTATTATTATTATTATTATTATTATTATTATTATTATTATTATTATTATTATTATTATTATTATTATTATTATTATTATTATTATTATTATTATTATTATTATTATTATTATTATTATTATTATTATTATTATTATTATTATTATTATTATTATTATTATTATTATTATTATATTATTATTATTATTATTATTATTATTATTATTATTATTATTATTATTATTATTATTATTATTATTATTATTATTATTATTATTATTATTATTATTATTATTATTATTATTATTATTATTATTATTATTATTATTATTATTATTATTATTATTATTATTATTATTATTATTATTATTATTATTATTATTATTATTATTTATTATTATTATTATTATTATTATTATTATTATTATTATTATTATTATTATTATTATTATTATTATTATTATTATTATTATTATTATTATTATTATTATTATTATTATTATTATTATTATTATTATTATTATTATTATTATTATTATTATATTATTATTATTATTATTATTATTATTATTATTATTATTATTATTATTATTATTATTATTATTATTATTATTATTATTATTATTATTATTATTATTATTATTATTATTATTATTATTATTATTATTATTATATTATTATTATTATTATTATTATTATTATTATTATTATTATTATTATTATTATTATTATTATTATTATTATTATTATTATTATTATTATTATTATTATTATTATTATTATTATTATTATTATTATTATTATTATTATTATTATTATTATATTATTATTATTATTATTATTATTATTATTATTATTATTATTATTATTATTATTATTATTATTATTATTATTATTATTATTATTATTATTATTATTATTATTATTATTATTATTATTATTATTATTATTATTATTATTATTATTATTATTATTATTATTATTATTATTATTATTATTATTATTATTATTATTATTATTATTATTATTATTATTATTATTATTATTATTATTATTATTATTATTATTATTATTATTATTATTATTATTATTATTATTATTATTATTATTATTATTATTATTATTATTATTATTATTATTATTATTATTATTATTATTATTATTATTATTATTATTATTATTTATTATTATTATTATTATTATTATTATTATTATTATTATTATTATTATTATTATTATTATTATTATTATTATTATTATTATTATTATTATTATTATTATTATTATTATTATTATTATTATTATTATTATTATTATTATTATTATTATTATTATTATTATTATTATTATTATTATTATTATTATTATTATTATTATTATTATTATTATTATTATTATTATTATTATTATTATTATTATTATTATTATTATTATTATTATTATTATTATTATTATTATTATTATTATTATTATTATTATTATTATTATTATTATTATTATTATTATTATTATTATTATTATTATTATTATTATTATTATTATTATTATTATTATTATTATTATTATTATTATTATTATTATTATTATTATTATTATTATTATTATTATTATTATTATTATTATTATTATTATTATTATTATTATTATTATTATTATTATTATTATTATTATTATTATTATTATTATTATTATTATTATTATTATTATTATTATTATTATTATTATTATTATTATTATTATTATTATTATTATTATTATTATTATTATTATTATTATTATTATTATTATTATTATTATTATTATTATTATTATTATTATTATTATTATTATTATTATTATTATTATTATTATTATTATTATTATTATTATTATTATTATTATTATTATTATTATTATTATTATTATTATTATTATTATTATTATTATTATTATTATTATTATTATTATTATTATTATTATTATTATTATTATTATTATTATTATTATTATTATTATTATTATTATTATTATTATTATTATTATTATTATTATTATTATTATTATTATTATTATTATTATTATTATTATTATTATTATTATTATTATTATTATTATTATTATTATTATTATTATTATTATTATTATTATTATTATTATTATTATTATTATTATTATTATTATTATTATTATTATTATTATTATTATTATTATTATTATTATTATTATTATTATTATTATTATTATTATTATTATTATTATTATTATTATTATTATTATTATTATTATTATTATTATTATTATTATTATTATTATTATTATTATTATTATTATTATTATTATTATTATTATTATTATTATTATTATTATTATTATTATTATTATTATTATTATTATTATTATTATTATTATTATTATTATTATTATTATTATTATTATTATTATTATTATTATTATTATTATTATTATTATTATTATTATTATTATTATTATTATTATTATTATTATTATTATTATTATTATTATTATTATTATTATTATTATTATTATTATTATTATTATTATTATTATTATTATTATTATTATTATTATTATTATTATTATTATTATTATTATTATTATTATTATTATTATTATTATTATTATTATTATTATTATTATTATTATTATTATTATTATTATTATTATTATTATTATTATTATTATTATTATTATTATTATTATTATTATTATTATTATTATTATTATTATTATTATTATTATTATTATTATTATTATTATTATTATTATTATTATTATTATTATTATTATTATTATTATTATTATTATTATTATTATTATTATTATTATTATTATTATTATTATTATTATTATTATTATTATTATTATTATTATTATTATTATTATTATTATTATTATTATTATTATTATTATTATTATTATTATTATTATTATTATTATTATTATTATTATTATTATTATTATTATTATTATTATTATTATTATTATTATTATTATTATTATTATTATTATTATTATTATTATTATTATTATTATTATTATTATTATTATTATTATTATTATTATTATTATTATTATTATTATTATTATTATTATTATTATTATTATTATTATTATTATTATTATTATTATTATTATTATTATTATTATTATTATTATTATTATTATTATTATTATTATTATTATTATTATTATTATTATTATTATTATTATTATTATTATTATTATTATTATTATTATTATTATTATTATTATTATTATTATTATTATTATTATTATTATTATTATTATTATTATTATTATTATTATTATTATTATTATTATTATTATTATTATTATTATTATTATTATTATTATTATTATTATTATTATTATTATTATTATTATTATTATTATTATTATTATTATTATTATTATTATTATTATTATTATTATTATTATTATTATTATTATTATTATTATTATTATTATTATTATTATTATTATTATTATTATTATTATTATTATTATTATTATTATTATTATTATTATTATTATTATTATTATTATTATTATTATTATTATTATTATTATTATTATTATTATTATTATTATTATTATTATTATTATTATTATTATTATTATTATTATTATTATTATTATTATTATTATTATTATTATTATTATTATTATTATTATTATTATTATTATTATTATTATTATTATTATTATTATTATTATTATTATTATTATTATTATTATTATTATTATTATTATTATTATTATTATTATTATTATTATTATTATTATTATTATTATTATTATTATTATTATTATTATTATTATTATTATTATTATTATTATTATTATTATTATTATTATTATTATTATTATTATTATTATTATTATTATTATTATTATTATTATTATTATTATTATTATTATTATTATTATTATTATTATTATTATTATTATTATTATTATTATTATTATTATTATTATTATTATTATTATTATTATTATTATTATTATTATTATTATTATTATTATTATTATTATTATTATTATTATTATTATTATTATTATTATTATTATTATTATTATTATTATTATTATTATTATTATTATTATTATTATTATTATTATTATTATTATTATTATTATTATTATTATTATTATTATTATTATTATTATTATTATTATTATTATTATTATTATTATTATTATTATTATTATTATTATTATTATTATTATTATTATTATTATTATTATTATTATTATTATTATTATTATTATTATTATTATTATTATTATTATTATTATTATTATTATTATTATTATTATTATTATTATTATTATTATTATTATTATTATTATTATTATTATTATTATTATTATTATTATTATTATTATTATTATTATTATTATTATTATTATTATTATTATTATTATTATTATTATTATTATTATTATTATTATTATTATTATTATTATTATTATTATTATTATTATTATTATTATTATTATTATTATTATTATTATTATTATTATTATTATTATTATTATTATTATTATTATTATTATTATTATTATTATTATTATTATTATTATTATTATTATTATTATTATTATTATTATTATTATTATTATTATTATTATTATTATTATTATTATTATTATTATTATTATTATTATTATTATTATTATTATTATTATTATTATTATTATTATTATTATTATTATTATTATTATTATTATTATTATTATTATTATTATTATTATTATTATTATTATTATTATTATTATTATTATTATTATTATTATTATTATTATTATTATTATTATTATTATTATTATTATTATTATTATTATTATTATTATTATTATTATTATTATTATTATTATTATTATTATTATTATTATTATTATTATTATTATTATTATTATTATTATTATTATTATTATTATTATTATTATTATTATTATTATTATTATTATTATTATTATTATTATTATTATTATTATTATTATTATTATTATTATTATTATTATTATTATTATTATTATTATTATTATTATTATTATTATTATTATTATTATTATTATTATTATTATTATTATTATTATTATTATTATTATTATTATTATTATTATTATTATTATTATTATTATTATTATTATTATTATTATTATTATTATTATTATTATTATTATTATTATTATTATTATTATTATTATTATTATTATTATTATTATTATTATTATTATTATTATTATTATTATTATTATTATTATTATTATTATTATTATTATTATTATTATTATTATTATTATTATTATTATTATTATTATTATTATTATTATTATTATTATTATTATTATTATTATTATTATTATTATTATTATTATTATTATTATTATTATTATTATTATTATTATTATTATTATTATTATTATTATTATTATTATTATTATTATTATTATTATTATTATTATTATTATTATTATTATTATTATTATTATTATTATTATTATTATTATTATTATTATTATTATTATTATTATTATTATTATTATTATTATTATTATTATTATTATTATTATTATTATTATTATTATTATTATTATTATTATTATTATTATTATTATTATTATTATTATTATTATTATTATTATTATTATTATTATTATTATTATTATTATTATTATTATTATTATTATTATTATTATTATTATTATTATTATTATTATTATTATTATTATTATTATTATTATTATTATTATTATTATTATTATTATTATTATTATTATTATTATTATTATTATTATTATTATTATTATTATTATTATTATTATTATTATTATTATTATTATTATTATTATTATTATTATTATTATTATTATTATTCCCTCGGGGGTTTTTGTTGTTTTCCCCTAGAGGGCACGTCCTCAGGTGGCGGATAGAGGAACGTTCAGTATTAATACTTCTATTAATGCAGGGCAGGTGGGAAATAAAATACCACCCGTGGACCAAAAAAACAACTATGTGAAGGAACACAGAATAATAAACCAATTATGGATAGAGAGCAAAAGAGAGAAAATTCTACGGTGCAGGGAGTCGGATACCCAGTACCGGCGTCTGACAGGAGTGAGCGCGCGGGCTCCGGGACGTCGATATACAATGACTGCAAGAGAAAAGAAAGTGAAAACGAGTCTATGGGAGTGGCACACTTGGCTTCCACGGAACGTACAGCTACAAGTGCATCCAGTTGTAACCCTTTTAAGAAAGGTTCAAAGCTGTCTCGTACACCTCCACCATCGGCAAGTGCAACCACAGGACAAAAAAGTACACCAGTGGAGAAAACAAGGGCAAGCCGAAATATTCTTGAACATTGTACAAGAGACAGAACAGGTGAAACAGGAGAAAACAACGCCGACGACTTCTACAGGGAGATCGAAAACTGTAGAGAAATCCTCAAGTCCATGAAATCGGCGTGCAGCAAACAAAAAAATATCAGTATGGATATCAAAAATGGTATTGCAGCACTCGAAGAATTCATGGATAAGATAAAATGGGAAGAAAAGGTCAAAAAAACTGCGCATCAAAGTTCGCAGACATCCCAACCTGAAAAACCTGTTAAAGAAACACAGACGGACAGAGAAGGGATCGAAAAATCCCCAGAAAACCGTAAGGAAAACCCCATTTCTTCGAAGCGACCTCCCTCGAGCCCCCTTGTAAAGGTTCGGGATAAAAGAACGAAGAAATCATCCGAAGAAAACCTAGGTGAAAAGATGATTTCAGTCCCGAAAAGAAGCGATGAACAAGAAAGTTACGCCCAGGCTGTAAGGAAGAAAAATCCCACGGATACAGGGAAAGTTAAACAGCCCCCAAAGGAAAAAAGCAGGAGTAAACAAATGGAAGATGGAGAAAGGGGTAAAATGAAGAAAAAAAAGTTAGGTAGGCACCGGGAACATCGATCCAAAGTTATCCTCATAAAGCCGAAAGGAAACGAGAAGTACACCGATATCCTAAGAGAAATACGGAACAAGGCTAATCCAGATGACACCGAAACTATCGTCAAAACCATACGGCAAACTAAATCTGGAGATGTTCTTTTAGAACTAGGATCCAAAACAAAGGACAAGGAGGCTTTTGGTAAATCTCTTGAGGGAATATTAGGAGATAGAGCAAGCGTCCAAAGTTTGGAGCCGAAAATATCGCTGGAGATTAGAGGCTTGGATGAATTGACCACAGCTGAAGAAGTCCAAGACGCCGTCAAGAAGAAAGTTGCCGATCTCATTACGGACATTCAGGTTGGAATCACAGGCATCAATAGAAGCTCTTTAAAAATTGCCATCATCAAAGTTAACTCCAGAGCAGCCCACGAGTTACTAAAAATACCAACCATAAGAATTGGATGGGTTCAGTGCAGAATTCGACGTAGAACGGAGGTCACACGCTGCTTCAGGTGCTTCGGATATGGACACCGCCAAGCAACTTGTAACGGGAAAGACAGAAAGGGACAAGGATTGTGCTTCAACTGTGGGGAAAAGGGCCATAAAAGGAAGGACTGTACGAATTCACCAAAGTGCTGTTTATGTGCAGATCTTGAAACTCCACAATTGCTCTTGGATCATGTGCCGGGGTCAGGGAAGTGCCAAGTGTTTAGGCAGGCACTTGCAATAGCGAAGAAGTCTTCCTCAAAATGACCAAAATAATGCAGGCGAATGTCCACAGGAGCCAAACAGCGGATAATCTCCTGGTAAAACTTATAAGTGAATTGCAAGTAGATGCTCTCATCATCAGCAAACAATACACCAACAAGAACCAACCAAACTGGACGTCAGACTCGCTTGGAACCGCTGCAATATGGATTCCAGACTTAAGGAAACTACCCGTCATTAGCCAAGGCAAAAAAGCAGGTTTCGTCTGGGTGAAAATCGAGGGACTCACTATAATAAGCACCTACCTTAGTCCGAACGACAGGATCGACGAGTTCCGACAAAAGCTAGAGGACCTAGAAGATTTCATGGCCTACACTGAAGGTGAGATACTGGTTGCTGGCGACTTTAACGCTAGAGCTCAAGAGTGGGGAATGCCAACTACTGATTCTCGAGGAAGGCAAATACTCGAGATGGCAGCAAGACGGGGTCTTATCGTCGCAAATGTAGGAGACACCCCAACTTTCAGGAGATCAGGACATAGAGGCACCATACCAGACGTAACCTTTGCGACAGAGTCAACATCTGCAAGGTTAAACAACTGGAGAGTTATTGAGGACTACACAGGCAGCGATCACCAGTACATAGTCTTTGATCTTGACGAGTACCAACGAGCTCCAAACGTAAACCATAGCCGGACTCCGAGGTGGAACATCAACAGGTTCGACATAGAGATTTTCAACTCCGTCATCGAAGAAGGGGCAGGTACCGCTCTCCACATTCTGGGTCCTGCAGAAACGAAAGCTGATGCCACGATGTCACTAATTCGTCTCGCTTGCGATTCTTCCATGCCTCGAAATAGCGGCTCTAGCAGAAAACGAGATCCAGTGTATTGGTGGACGGAAGAAATAGCTGCGCTCCGTCGGAGATGCTTTCAACTCCGACGTATAGTAACCAGGAGACGAAGAAGACTTTCGGAACTTACTGAGGAGGCTATAACCGAATTCAGAATCAAAAGATCCGAGCTCAAGAAGGCCATCAACTTGAGCAAGAAAAAGAAGTGGGAGGATCTCCGGCGAGACGTAAACAGTGACCCCTGGGGACTGGGGTATAAGATTGTAATGCGGAAATTTGGAGCACAGATGGCACCCCCCATCCTCAACGAAGCAAAGATGGACCGCATCGTTAACACACTTTT
>OX608073.1:193811754-193836754 GCA_951509635.1 Eupeodes luniger | reverse complement strand
TTATTATTATTATTATTATTATTATTATTATTATTATTATTATTATTATTATTATTATTATTATTATTATTATTATTATTATTATTATTATTATTATTATTATTATTATTATTATTATTATTATTATTATTATTATTATTATTATTATTATTATTATTATTATTATTATTATTATTATTATTATTATTATTATTATTATTATTATTATTATTATTATTATTATTATTATTATTATTATTATTATTATTATTATTATTATTATTATTATTATTATTATTATTATTATTATTATTATTATTATTATTATTATTATTATTATTATTATTATTATTATTATTATTATTATTATTATTATTATTATTATTATTATTATTATTATTATTATTATTATTATTATTATTATTATTATTATTATTATTATTATTATTATTATTATTATTATTATTATTATTATTATTATTATTATTATTATTATTATTATTATTATTATTATTATTATTATTATTATTATTATTATTATTATTATTATTATTATTATTATTATTATTATTATTATTATTATTATTATTATTATTATTATTATTATTATTATTATTATTATTATTATTATTATTATTATTATTATTATTATTATTATTATTATTATTATTATTATTATTATTATTATTATTATTATTATTATTATTATTATTATTATTATTATTATTATTATTATTATTATTATTATTATTATTATTATTATTATTATTATTATTATTATTATTATTATTATTATTATTATTATTATTATTATTATTATTATTATTATTATTATTATTATTATTATTATTATTATTATTATTATTATTATTATTATTATTATTATTATTATTATTATTATTATTATTATTATTATTATTATTATTATTATTATTATTATTATTATTATTATTATTATTATTATTATTATTATTATTATTATTATTATTATTATTATTATTATTATTATTATTATTATTATTATTAT
The DNA here is from genome assembly GCA_951509635.1 of Eupeodes luniger. Classification (NCBI taxonomy): domain Eukaryota; kingdom Metazoa; phylum Arthropoda; class Insecta; order Diptera; family Syrphidae; genus Eupeodes; species Eupeodes luniger. The sequence goes on along the minus strand of OX608073.1, from coordinate 193,835,748 downwards.
TATTATTATTATTATTATTATTATTATTATTATTATTATTATTATTATTATTATTATTATTATTATTATTATTATTATTATTATTATTATTATTATTATTATTATTATTATTATTATTATTATTATTATTATTATTATTATTATTATTATTATTATTATTATTATTATTATTATTATTATTATTATTATTATTATTATTATTATTATTATTATTATTATTATTATTATTATTATTATTATTATTATTATTATTATTATTATTATTATTATTATTATTATTATTATTATTATTATTATTATTATTATTATTATTATTATTATTATTATTATTATTATTATTATTATTATTATTATTATTATTATTATTATTATTATTATTATTATTATTATTATTATTATTATTATTATTATTATTATTATTATTATTATTATTATTATTATTATTATTATTATTATTATTATTATTATTATTATTATTATTATTATTATTATTATTATTATTATTATTATTATTATTATTATTATTATTATTATTATTATTATTATTATTATTATTATTATTATTATTATTATTATTATTATTATTATTATTATTATTATTATTATTATTATTATTATTATTATTATTATTATTATTATTATTATTATTATTATTATTATTATTATTATTATTATTATTATTATTATTATTATTATTATTATTATTATTATTATTATTATTATTATTATTATTATTATTATTATTATTATTATTATTATTATTATTATTATTATTATTATTATTATTATTATTATTATTATTATTATTATTATTATTATTATTATTATTATTATTATTATTATTATTATTATTATTATTATTATTATTATTATTATTATTATTATTATTATTATTATTATTATTATTATTATTATTATTATTATTATTATTATTATTATTATTATTATTATTATTATTATTATTATTATTATTATTATTATTATTATTATTATTATTATTATTATTATTATTATTATTATTATTATTATTATTATTATTATTATTATTATTATTATTATTATTATTATTATTATTATTATTATTATTATTATTATTATTATTATTATTATTATTATTATTATTATTATTATTATTATTATTATTATTATTATTATTATTATTATTATTATTATTATTATTATTATTATTATTATTATTATTATTATTATTATTATTATTATTATTATTATTATTATTATTATTATTATTATTATTATTATTATTATTATTATTATTATTATTATTATTATTATTATTATTATTATTATTATTATTATTATTATTATTATTATTATTATTATTATTATTATTATTATTATTATTATTATTATTATTATTATTATTATTATTATTATTATTATTATTATTATTATTATTATTATTATTATTATTATTATTATTATTATTATTATTATTATTATTATTATTATTATTATTATTATTATTATTATTATTATTATTATTATTATTATTATTATTATTATTATTATTATTATTATTATTATTATTATTATTATTATTATTATTATTATTATTATTATTATTATTATTATTATTATTATTATTATTATTATTATTATTATTATTATTATTATTATTATTATTATTATTATTATTATTATTATTATTATTATTATTATTATTATTATTATTATTATTATTATTATTATTATTATTATTATTATTATTATTATTATTATTATTATTATTATTATTATTATTATTATTATTATTATTATTATTATTATTATTATTATTATTATTATTATTATTATTATTATTATTATTATTATTATTATTATTATTATTATTATTATTATTATTATTATTATTATTATTATTATTATTATTATTATTATTATTATTATTATTATTATTATTATTATTATTATTATTATTATTATTATTATTATTATTATTATTATTATTATTATTATTATTATTATTATTATTATTATTATTATTATTATTATTATTATTATTATTATTATTATTATTATTATTATTATTATTATTATTATTATTATTATTATTATTATTATTATTATTATTATTATTATTATTATTATTATTATTATTATTATTATTATTATTATTATTATTATTATTATTATTATTATTATTATTATTATTATTATTATTATTATTATTATTATTATTATTATTATTATTATTATTATTATTATTATTATTATTATTATTATTATTATTATTATTATTATTATTATTATTATTATTATTATTATTATTATTATTATTATTATTATTATTATTATTATTATTATTATTATTATTATTATTATTATTATTATTATTATTATTATTATTATTATTATTATTATTATTATTATTATTATTATTATTATTATTATTATTATTATTATTATTATTATTATTATTATTATTATTATTATTATTATTATTATTATTATTATTATTATTATTATTATTATTATTATTATTATTATTATTATTATTATTATTATTATTATTATTATTATTATTATTATTATTATTATTATTATTATTATTATTATTATTATTATTATTATTATTATTATTATTATTATTATTATTATTATTATTATTATTATTATTATTATTATTATTATTATTATTATTATTATTATTATTATTATTATTATTATTATTATTATTATTATTATTATTATTATTATTATTATTATTATTATTATTATTATTATTATTATTATTATTATTATTATTATTATTATTATTATTATTATTATTATTATTATTATTATTATTATTATTATTATTATTATTATTATTATTATTATTATTATTATTATTATTATTATTATTATTATTATTATTATTATTATTATTATTATTATTATTATTATTATTATTATTATTATTATTATTATTATTATTATTATTATTATTATTATTATTATTATTATTATTATTATTATTATTATTATTATTATTATTATTATTATTATTATTATTATTATTATTATTATTATTATTATTATTATTATTATTATTATTATTATTATTATTATTATTATTATTATTATTATTATTATTATTATTATTATTATTATTATTATTATTATTATTATTATTATTATTATTATTATTATTATTATTATTATTATTATTATTATTATTATTATTATTATTATTATTATTATTATTATTATTATTATTATTATTATTATTATTATTATTATTATTATTATTATTATTATTATTATTATTATTATTATTATTATTATTATTATTATTATTATTATTATTATTATTATTATTATTATTATTATTATTATTATTATTATTATTATTATTATTATTATTATTATTATTATTATTATTATTATTATTATTATTATTATTATTATTATTATTATTATTATTATTATTATTATTATTATTATTATTATTATTATTATTATTATTATTATTATTATTATTATTATTATTATTATTATTATTATTATTATTATTATTATTATTATTATTATTATTATTATTATTATTATTATTATTATTATTATTATTATTATTATTATTATTATTATTATTATTATTATTATTATTATTATTATTATTATTATTATTATTATTATTATTATTATTATTATTATTATTATTATTATTATTATTATTATTATTATTATTATTATTATTATTATTATTATTATTATTATTATTATTATTATTATTATTATTATTATTATTATTATTATTATTATTATTATTATTATTATTATTATTATTATTATTATTATTATTATTATTATTATTATTATTATTATTATTATTATTATTATTATTATTATTATTATTATTATTATTATTATTATTATTATTATTATTATTATTATTATTATTATTATTATTATTATTATTATTATTATTATTATTATTATTATTATTATTATTATTATTATTATTATTATTATTATTATTATTATTATTATTATTATTATTATTATTATTATTATTATTATTATTATTATTATTATTATTATTATTATTATTATTATTATTATTATTATTATTATTATTATTATTATTATTATTATTATTATTATTATTATTATTATTATTATTATTATTATTATTATTATTATTATTATTATTATTATTATTATTATTATTATTATTATTATTATTATTATTATTATTATTATTATTATTATTATTATTATTATTATTATTATTATTATTATTATTATTATTATTATTATTATTATTATTATTATTATTATTATTATTATTATTATTATTATTATTATTATTATTATTATTATTATTATTATTATTATTATTATTATTATTATTATTATTATTATTATTATTATTATTATTATTATTATTATTATTATTATTATTATTATTATTATTATTATTATTATTATTATTATTATTATTATTATTATTATTATTATTATTATTATTATTATTATTATTATTATTATTATTATTATTATTATTATTATTATTATTATTATTATTATTATTATTATTATTATTATTATTATTATTATTATTATTATTATTATTATTATTATTATTATTATTATTATTATTATTATTATTATTATTATTATTATTATTATTATTATTATTATTATTATTATTATTATTATTATTATTATTATTATTATTATTATTATTATTTTTATTATTATTATTATTATCATTATTATTATTATTATTATTATTATTATTATTTTTTTATTATTTATAGTATTATTATTATTATAATCATTTTTATTCTTGTTTTTTTTTTTATTTTATTTTTATTATGATTATTTGTATTGTATTGGCATGTATTGATTCCCCTAAGGGTTACAAGTTGTCCTTCTCCTTACCCTCCCTCCTCCTGGCCCCTCTCTCTCGCCTTATCTCTTCTCACCACCTCTAGTTGCTTTATCCACTCTTCGCCCCTTCCTGTTTCGTCTATTATTTCTCCCATTATTTCCCCTATTGGCTTTCCTTCATCTCCTCCTGACCTGCACCTTTCTATTATATGTTCCCACGTCTCTTCCTCACCCTCACACACTCTGCACAGTCTCTCCTCTTCTCGCCTCCAGTACCATATTTCTCTCACCTCATTCCCTAGCCTGACTCTTGCTATTCTCCTAGTTCTTTCCGTCTTCCATCACGCTTTCAAATACTGTGGGATCCCCTCTGCAATTACTTTTTTATACCACCTATTATATCTTGAGTCTTTTATCGAGTCCCATCTTTCCTTTTCCTGCTCTCTTCTTCCTTCTCTTTCCCATCCTTCATATCCGTTCATACTGTCTTCTCTTCCCTCCCTTCTTTTCATTTCATTTCTCCCTTGTTCCCATCGTGATCCTCTCCCCCGTCCATCTCTCTGTCTTTCTTTTATCTCCTCTAAACATTCCCTTGCTATTTTGCTTCCTTTTCCATCTGCTAATTTCTCTTCATACTTCCATGCCCTTTTCCCTGCTCTTATCCTTATCTTATCTCTCTTTGTTTCCTCTCTCACCATGTATCCTGGAGTTTGCCATTCTACCCCAAGCGTCCATTTGAGGTACCTCTCTTGCATCCTTTCCATTTCTTGTCTCTCCTGCCATCCCCATACTTCCGCCCCATATCCCATCACCGTCCACACCAGGGTGTCGAAGAGCCACATTTTCCGCTCCCACTCCTTCTCGAATTTAATTCTTCCAATCCCCCATGCCTCCTTCATTACCGCTGCTGCCTTTTTTACTCTGTCCCTTATATGAGCCTCCTGCCCTCCATTCTTTTTGAAAACATACCCTAGGTATTTAAATTCTTTCACTACTTCTATCTTCTTTCCCCTCCATCTCCAGTCTACTGTTGTGTTTCTCCCTCCTCCTTTCCTGAATCTCATCACTTTCGTCTTTCCCACGTTTACTTCCAGTTTTTTCCTATCAAAGTACTTCTCCAGTCTTCTTATCATACTTTGCATCTCTTCTTCATTTTTCGCCATTACCACTACATCATCTGCATATGCTAGTGAGCAAATTCTTCTTCCCCTCACTTTCACTCCTCCCCAGTTCCCCTTTCCCAGTTCCTCTTCTATATTCGCCTTTAACAAATTAAATAGAATTGGGCTCATCGGGCATCCCTGCCTAACTCCTTTTCCCGTCCAAAATTTTTCCCCCATCACTCCTGCCGATTTTACCCTACTCGTCGTTTCTTCGTAGACTTCCCCCACTCTTTCCCTTAGTCCTTTTCTCACTCCTCTCTCCTCCAACGCGTCCATCAATATTTTCCTGTCTATTGAGTCGAATGCTGCTTTTAAATCTATGAATAATGCCACTAGCTTGCCCTTCTCTTCTGCAACCTCTCTATTTACCACATAGTTCAGCACATATACGTTGTCTCTGGTTCCTACTCCTCTTCTGAAACCTGTTTGATTTGGAGGTATCATTCCTTTCTCCTCGACTTCTTCTTCTAACCTCTTCGCTAATACCGCCGTATATATTTTATATATCGATGGCATGAGCGTTACTCCTCTATATTCTTCTACCTTTGTTCCTGCCCCTTTCTTTAGTATCAGGGTGATCACCCCTTCCTTCCACCCCTCCGGCCATCCATCTCCTCTCCACACTTTCCTGCATATTCCCCACGCTATCTCTATTACTTGTTCCCCTTCATATCTCCACGCCTCATTTGGTATACCATCTATTCCCATTGCTTTTCCTTCTTTGAGTTTTCTTACCACCTCTCTGATTTCTTCTTTACTAATCTCAGTCTCGTTTTCCGTTCTTCTTGTTCCCTCTGTTCCTATTCTTATTCTTTCTTCCACCCCTCCAATCAGGCTCATAAAATATCTTTTCCATTCTTCTTCTTCGATCCCTTCTCCCATCTTCTTTTTCTTCTTTCTGTCTCTATTTATTATTTCCCACACTTTATTTTCAGTATTAGCCTCTTCAATTTCTCTTATCATCTCCTCCTGCTCCTCCTTTTTCTTTCTCTCAATCATCGCATGATATTCTCTTTTTTTCTCCCTGTATCTTTCCTTCATCCCGCTACCCTTCCTCCAACTCCTTAACTCCTTTCTTACTTCTTCTTTTTTCTCCCTACATTCTTCATCCCACCATCCTCTCATTTTCGGTTTCCTTTTCCTTCCACCTACCTCTTCACTTCGCTCAATCTCTCTCTTTATCCTCTCTCCTATCTTCTTTCTGATTCTTCTCCCGCCTCCTCCAGCCTCACTCCTTGCATTCTCCTCTCGAATTCCTGCTTCATCTCCTCCGACCATCTTCCCGTTTTTGTTTTTTTGACTTCTTTAGCTATAGCCTTCGCTTTCTTTCTCTTTATTCCTTTTTTCATTGTGATCCTGATCACCAAAGGATGATGATCCGACTCTACTCTATCTGCTACTTCCATCCTTTCTATCCCCATTGTCGTCTTCTCGTCACCCAATACATAATCTATTACTGTCTCCCCCCTTCCTCCTGTATACGTGAATTCTCCTTCCTCATCCCCTTCTATATTCCCGTTAAATATCTCCCACCCTAATTCTCCTAACATCTGCGTTAACTTCTTTCCTTCGACGTTTACTTTTTTATCTTTCGACCTCCTCCCACTTCCTTCATCTTCCATATCCCTCACTCTGCCACCGTCTAGTCCTGTTCTTGCATTAAAATCACCCCCTATTATCACTCTTTCTCCCTCTGACTGCCTCTCCATCCATCTTCTTAAGCTTTCTAACTTCTTATCTATGTCACCATTTACGTACGTTGCTACTATAACCCATTCGTCTTTCCCTGCTTTTACTTTCCTGTTCAATATTCCTTCTTCCTGTTCCTGACTCTCGTCACCCCCCATCACCATTTCTTCTCTAATTCCCATCATCATCCCTCCCATTGCCCTTCCCTTCTTGTTTTTCTTTTTTGCCCCCTGTCTCGTCCATTTATACCCCTTTGGCAGTTTTATTTTCCACTTTTCCCAATTCTTCTCCTCCACCCACGTTTCTAGCAACACTACCACTTCCCATTCTCGTATCCCTTCCCAGAACTCTTTTTCTTTATTTACTAGTCCCGCCACATTCCAGAAGCCTATCTTCCATGTATCGTTTGACTCATCTCTACTTGTTTCCTCCCCTTCATCCCTTATACGTTTTTTGGCTCTGTTGGTTCAACGATTTCTTCTTCCCCTTCTAAGACTTTTTCTTCCCCTTTTTGTTCTTCGACATTTCTACTTTCCTCATGTAACTTCATCTCCTGTTCTCCCTCCCTAGTCATCCTATTCTTTATGACCTCTCTTTCTTCATCCCAAACCCATGTCTCACCATTTACTATCAGTTTGCCATATCTTATAATAACCCTCTTCCCTTTCCTCTTTTCTTCTTCTGCACGCTCTCTAATCAGCCACTGCATTCGTCTTTCTTTCCATGTTAAATCTTCTTCAATTCTCTCCTTCCTTCCTCTTAGGTTCACTTTCTTTCTCATCACCTCAGATTTACCCTCTAGTGTTTCCATCTTTACCTCTATCATACCTTCTTTCCTACCTGATCGTCTTCTTCCAACCTCCCTAGCCTCCTCTATCCTTGCTTGCGCTCCTATCCAGTCAAAAATTCTGTTAACCGTTTCTTTTATCGTACTTGTATCTGCACATTTTTAATTATTATATTCCTCCTCCTCTTTTCTTTTTCTTGTCGTTCTACCTTTGCCTCCATCTCTTTCATCCGCTCCTCTAGGTTTTCTTTCCCTTCTCCATTACTTATTGGGCTTGTTCTTTCTTGGATTTCTGCTCTATATTTCTCTATTTTCTCCTCTATCTCCCATACGTAATTTCCTTATTTTCTAGCGCTTCTACCCTTTCCTCTATTTCTCTTATTTCTACTTTTAGTTCTTCTCTCTCCTTTTCTCCTCTTCTGATTTCTTCTCTCATCTTTCCCATTTCCTCTTTCATCTCCACTCTCATTTCTCTCACCTCTTGTTTCACCTTTTGCATCTCTTGTTTAAATTCATACCTCATCTCCTTTAGCATCCTCTCTATTTTCGACTCTGTTTCATCATTCTTCTGCGGTGTCCTTTGCATTTTTTTACTTTGCTGGAATATCTCTGTTCCATCTTCATTCTCCTGCCCATCTTTATTTTCATTTTCTCTTTTCCTCTTCCATAGATCGCCTATATCTCCAACGGACCCTATGCTGCTGTTCCTTGACAGCCTTTCAAGGTTCGTCGGCCTTCCCCTCCCTTTGGACTTTTCCTCCGTATCTCCCATTTAATTTCTTTATTTATTTTTTTATTATCTATTTTATTTATTCTATTTATTTTATTTATTTATTCTATCTTATTTATTTTATTTGACAACTGCCAGTCAATAAATTTGAAATATTTTAAAACTCGCGTTTTTCACAGCGCGTTTTCTCTTATGTGGTTTTTGTAGTTTATGGTTTCTCGTCTCTTATTTGCTTTTTGGTGATGTTTTTTGACATGAACAAGATGGAGTATTTTCTCGAAGACGAAAAAATGGAAAATTTTAAAATTTTAAATTTAAAAAAATAAATCTTCCGCCCGAGTCAATGTTCAATTTAGCACTATTTCCAATATCAAACGCGATCTGTTTACCACTTTTATTATTATTTTTTTCCGGGAGTGATTCCAGAACACGTCCGCACACAACAACTAATATTATTTACTTTAATTATTTTATACTATTAAATTAACAAAACAACATAAAAAGAGAAAAAACAATTTACCAAACAAATAAGTAAATTAACAAATAAATAAATTAACAAATAAATAAATCAACAAATAAATGATTTTACAAAATAAATTAAAATTAGCAGACAGACACAGAACACGTCCGACCACTTCAACAGCTAGAAGATTATCTCATTATTATTATTATTATTATTATTATTATTATTATTATTATTATTATTATTATTATTATTATTATTATTATTATTATTATTATTATTATTATTATTATTGTTATTATTATTATTATTATTATTATTATTATTATTATTATTATTATTATTATTATTATTATTATTATCGAGTTGTTTCACTTTTTCAGCGGTTTAGAGCTTGAAAACTTTTACCGACCCCTTAGGGTTCGGCTCGAGGTCATGAGGGGGGAATTCACCCCAACTCATGATTCGTCGAGATTTGGCAATTGCCTTTACTGCGTTTATTTATGTTTGAATTTAGTTTGACTGTTGCAGGAATCTTCTAACTATATTACATGTCCCTAGCACGACTGCCTTTTGAATTTCTTCTATCAGATCTTCCATTTGAAGCAGTTTGAGGTGTTTCATCAGCGTTTTCGGGACAACGGCTGTCGCCGATATTACGATGGGTGTTATCGTTACTTTATTTGCATGATAAAGCTCCTTTATTTCGTGTGCCAGCTCGGTGTACTTGTTGATCTTGTTTGCGTAAGCTGTTCTTAGATTTTGAGTTAGAGGGACGGTTATGTCGAATATATCAATTGTTTTGTTTTTTTTGTCAAATAGTTCTATGTCTGGTTTGTTGGCGAGCACGGTGCGGTCTGTCCTGATGGATCTATCCCAGTACAATATAACATTTTCGTTTTCTAGTACGGGTGGTGGTTCATATTTGTAATATGGTACGTACTGGTTTATTAATCCGTGCCTTAAAGCAAGTTTCAAGTATATGAGCTTGCCCACCTTGTCGTGCCTGTTGAGGTAGTCTGTTCCGGATAGCATGGGACACCCGCATATGATGTGTTCGATCGTTTCGTGTGCGATGTTGCATCTTCGGCAGTTGTCTGTCGGGATATTGTCGCGTATTATATATTTGACATAGTTTCTTGTATGGATGACTCGGTCCTGTATGGCTATCATGAAACCTTCGGTTTCAGAGAAGAGTTTTCCTTTTTTGAGCCATAGGTTTGAGTGGGTTCTGTCTATATCATCTTTCAATAGTTCATTGATATGTGTTCCATGCAGTTCCTTAATCCTCCAGGCTTCTATCAGTTCCGCGTTCGTTTTGACGTTGTCGGGCTTTCCAAATTCGGTGGATGATAGGTTAAGTGGCGTGTAGTTTTTATCTGCCTCAACTATGGTCCTTATGATTGCGCAGTCCTGTTGGTCTAGGAAGAACGATCTAAGATTACAGATTTGCCTATGATGAAGGTCAGCTAGATCCGTGATTCCTGGTCCTCCTTCTCCGCGAGAGCGTCGTTCTGATGGATCTTGCAATATTGTCGATGTCAGTCTCAGTCCACTTGATCACCCCGAACGAGTAGTTGTATATGGGCACCGCCCAGGTGTTGATTGCTTTGCACTTATTTCCTGCATTAAGTTTTGATTTTAAGATTCTTTCCAATCTCTGATTAAATGTCGATATAAGTTTTTCTTTTATTATTTTACTTAAAAAGCCTTTTAGTTGTAGGAATCCTAAATACTTGTAGTTGTCTCCGTCGCTCAGGTTTTCAATGAGCTCATTTTCACTTAGCGAGCACCCTTCATCGACATTCCTTATTTTTCCGCGGACAAGGTGAGCTATCTTACATTTGTCGAGTCCAAATGTCATACTGATGCTGGCACTGAACTCATGGACCATCTTGAGCATACGATGCAGTTTGTCCGTGTTCGATGCGTACAGTTTAATATCGTCGACGTACATGAGGTGATTCAGGTATTTGCTTCCTTGCTCCGATTTGATCTCGTACCCAAGGTTGCTTGCTAGTTTCCCCAGCTGCTTGCTCAGAGCGTTCAAACCTAGGCAGAACCAAAGAGGGCTGAAGGCGTCGCCTTGAAATATTATTATTATTATTATTATTATTATTATTATTATTATTATTATTATTATTATTTTTATTATTATTATTATTATTATTATTATTATTATTATTATTATTATTATTATTGTTAGTATTATTATTATCATTATTATTATTATTATTATTATTATTATTATTATTATTATTATTATTATTATTATTATTATTATTATTATTATTATTATTATTATTATTATTATTACTATTATTATTATTATTATTATTCCCTCGGGGGTTTTGGTGTTTTCCCCTAGAGGGCACGTCCTCAGGTGGCGGATAGAGGAACGTTCAGTATTAATACTTGTATTAATGCAGTGCAGGTGGGAAATAAAATACCACCCGTGGACCAAAAAAACAACTATGTGAAGGAACACAGAAATTAAACCATTTATGGATAGAGAGCAAAGGAGAGAAAATTCTACGGTGCAGGGAGTCGGATACCCAGTACCGGCGTCTGTCAGGAGTGAGCGCGCGGGCTCCGGGACGTCGATATACAATAACTGCAAGAGAAAAGAAAGTGAAAACGAGTCTATGGGAGTGGCACACTTGGCTTCCAAGGAACGTACAACTACAAGTCCATCCAGTTGTAACCCTTTTAAGAAAGGTTCAAAGCTGTCTCGTACACCTCCACCATCGGCAAGTACGCCCACAGGACAAAAAAGTACACCAGTAGAGAGAACACGGGCAAGCCGAAATATTCTTGAACATTGTACAAGAGACGGAACAGGTGAAACAGGAGAAAACAACGTCGACGACTTCTACAGGGAGATCGAAAACTGTAGAGAAATCCTCAAGTCCATGAAATCGGCGTGCAGCAAACAAAAAAATATCAGCATGGATATCAAAAATGGTATTGCAGCACTCGAAGAATTCATGGATAAGATAAAATGGAAAGAAAAGGTCAAAAAGACTGCGGATCAAAGTTCGCAGACATCCCAACCTGAAAAACCTGTTAAAGAAACACAGACGGACAGAGAAGGGATCGAAAAATCCCCAGAAAACCGTAAGGAAAACCCCATTTCTTCGAAGCGACCTCCCTCGAGCCCCCTAGTAAAGGTTCGGGATAAAAGAACGAAGAAATCGTCAGAAGAAAACCTAGGGGAAAAGATGATTTCAGTCCCGACAAGAAGAGATGAACAAAAAAGATACGCCCAGGCTGTAAGGAAGAAAAATCCCACGGATACAGGGAAAGTTAAACAGCCCCCAAAGAAAAAAGTCAGGAATAAACAAATGGAAGACGAAGAAAGGGGAAAAATGAAGAAAAAGAAGATAGGTAGGCACCGGGAACATCGATCCAAAGTTATCCTCATAAAGCCGAAAGGAAACGAGAAGTACACCGATATCCTAAGAGAAATACGGAACAAGGCTAATCCAGATGACACCGAAACTATCGTCAAAACCATACGGCAAACTAAATCTGGAGATGTTCTTTTAGAATTAGGATCCAAAACAAAGGACAAGGAGGCTTTTGGTAAATCTCTTGAGGGAATACTAGGAGATAGAGCAAGCGTCCAAAGTTTGGAACCGAAAATATCGTTGGAGATTAGAGGCTTAGATGAATTGACCACAGCAGAAGAAGTCCAAGACGCCGTCAAGAAGAAAGCTGCCGATCTCATTTCGGACATTTAGGTTGGAATCACAGGCATCAATAGAAGCTCTTTAAAAATAGCCATCATCAAAGTTAACTCCAGAGCAGCCCACGAGTTACTAAAAATACCAACTATAAGAATTGGATGGGTTCAGTGCAGAATTCGACGTAGAACGGAGGTCACATGCTGCTTCAGGTGCTTCGGATATGGACACCGCCAAGCAACTTGTAACGGGAAAGACAGAAAGGGACAAGGATTGTGCTTCAACTGTGGTGAAAAGGGACATAAAAGGAAGGACTGTACGAATTCACCAAAGTGCTGTTTATGTGCAGATCTTGAAACTCCACAATTGCTCTTAGATCATGTGCCGGGGTCAGGGAAGTGCCAAGTGTTTAGGCAGGCACTTGCAATAGCGAAGAAGTCTTCCTCAAAATGACCAGAATAATGCAGGCGAATGTCCACAGGAGCCAAACAGCGGATAATCTCCTGGTAAAACTTATAGGTGAATTGCAAGTAGATGCTCTCATCATCAGCGAACAATACACCAACAAGAACCAACCAAACTGGACGTCAGACTCGCTTGGAACCGCTGCAATATGGATTCCAGACTTAAGGAAACTGCCCGTCATTAGCCAAGGCAAAAAAGCAGGTTTCGTCTGGGTGAAAATCGGAGAACTCACTATAATAAGCACTTACCTTAGTCCGAACGACAGGATCGACGAGTTTCGACAAAAGCTAGAGGACCTAGAAGATTTCATGTCCTACACTAAAGGCGAGATACTGGTTGCTGGCGACTTTAACGCTAGAGCTCAAGAATGGGGAATGCCAACTACTGATTCTCGAGGAAGGCAAATACTCGAGATGGCAGCAAGACGGGGTCTTATCGTAGCAAATGTAGGAGACACTCCAACTTTCAGAAGATCAGGACATAGAGGCACCATACCAGACGTAACCTTTGCGACAGAGTCAACATCTGCAAAGTTAAACAACTGGAGAGTTATTGAGGACTACACAGGCAGTATAAAGTCTTTGATCTTGACGAGTACCAACGAGCTCCAAACGTAAACCATAGCCGGACTCCGAGGTGGAACATCAACAGGTTTGACATAGAGATTTTCAACTCCGTCATCGAAGAAGGGGCAGGTACCGCTCTCCACATTTCGGGACCTGCAGAAACGAAAGCTGATGCCACGATGTCACTAATTCGTCTCGATTGCGATTCTTCCATGCCTCGAAATAGCGGCTCTAGCAGAAAACGAGATCCAGTGTACTGGTGGACGGAAGAAATAGCTGCGCTCCGTCGGAGATGCTTTCAACTCCGACGTATAGTAACCAGGAGACGAAGAAGACGTTCGGAACTTACTGAGGAGGCTATAACCGAATTCAAAATCAAAAGATCCGAGCTCAAGAAGGCCATCAACTCGAGCAAGAAAAAGAAATGGGAGGATCTCCGGCGAGACGTAAACAGCGACCCCTGGAGACTGGGTTATAAGATTATAATGCGGAAATTTGGAGCACAGATGGCACCCCCCATCCTCAACGAAGCAAAGATGGACCGCATCGTTAACACACTTTTTCCAGCTCACCCTGCTAGACCACCCGACAACACAATGGTCCAGCGACAGGAAATTCCAGCTTTTAGTCCAGAAGAGTTGAACATCGCTGTACAATCACTGCAAAACAAAAGAGCACCCGGCCCCGACGGAATTCCAGCAGAAGTGCTAAAAGTGACTGCTCAAACAAGCTCACATCTTATGCTGAACATGTTCAATAGTTGCCTCAAGGAAGGTGTTTTCCCCAAGAATTGGAAAAAACAACGTCTGGTACTTATAAGCAAAGGTAAAGGAGACCCGGATTCCCCATCGGCATACAGACCTTTGTGTTTGCTGGACACCGCGGGAAAACTCTTTGAAAAGCTACTGAAACCACGGCTGATAGCGGCAGTACAAACATCAGGTGACTTGTCAGATAGGCAATATGGCTTTAGGAGAGGCCGATCTACAATTGGAGCCATTAAAGAAGTAGTGAACGCTGCCCAAATTGCTCAACAGGGAAATCAGTACTCGAAAAAGATTGTCCTGCTGGCAACTCTAGACGTACGAAATGCTTTTAACTCGGCCAGGTGGAGTGACATCCTGAATGCGCTAGAGAGGAGATTTCAAATCCCAGCGTATCTCCTACGAATATTGAAGGACTACCTCAGGGATAGAGAGCTGATCTACGAAACCACAGAAGGCCAGCGCTTTAAAGAAATTACGTCAGGTGCAGATCAAGGATCAATCCTAGGACCAGACCTCTGTAACATCTCCTACGATGACATCCTTGAAATGGAGATGCCCGATGATACCTTCCTGGTTGGTTACGCTGATGACATTGCGGCGGTGATAACGGCAAGAGACACCGAAAACGCGCAAAGGAAGTTAAACCAGGTCATGCGGCGAACGAACTCCTGGATGGAGAACCACGGGCTAAGCCTGGCAACGGAGAAAACGGAGATAGTTCTCCTTACGAAGAAGAGGATTCCCACCCAAATGGACTTCCAGGTCGGCACCGAAGTGATACGAAGCAGCGTCGCCGTGAAATACTTGGGATTGAGGCTCGACACAAAGCTAACCTTCTGGCAACAAATTAAGGCAACAGCGGAAAGAGCCTCGAAAACAACTGCCTCACTCAGCAGACTGATGGCCAACATAGGCAGACCAACGGCCAGTAAGCGCAAGCTGCTGATGTCTACGACGCATGCCATCCTCCTGTACGGAAGCGAAATCTGGGCAGAATCACTTAAACAAGAGAAGTATCGAAAACAGATGGCGGCAGTACAAAGGTGTGGAGCCCTGAGAGTAGCCAGCTCATACCAAACGGTGTCGGAACCAGCCGTACTTGTAGTCGCAGGAGTCACCCCCATCGATCTCCTGGCGGCAGAAAGGAAGTATATCTTCGACAAAAAAACGGAAATGGGAGTGGAAGCGGCATCCGAGGAGGCAAAACAGATCACAAAACAGAAGTGGCACGAACGTTGGTGCTCCGAAACCAGAGGAAGATGGACAGCGAGGCTAATTAGGAACGTGGGCGATTGGAATGACCGGAAACACGGTGAAGTAAACTATTACATCACCCAGTTTCTCACCGGACACGGACTTTTCAATGCCTTCCTCCATAAGATAGGCAAAATGAATAGCCCAGCATGCCAGTATGGAGACTCGCAAGAAGACGACGCAAACCATACCTTCTTCGCATGTATCAGATGGGAACCCCTCCGACAAGGCCTACACAGACACACTGGAGTCATCACCCCAGACAACGTAGTCGGTACGATGCTACAGAGCTACCAAAACTGGCAAAAAATAAGCAGTTTTATAGAACACATTCTCAGAAGCAAAAAAAGAAAAGAAGAAAATTATCGGGAAACAGTTGAACCCGTAAGATGAACCCGTAAGGGAAGCATGACAACCCCATTGAAGTAATACAAAAAGCAGTGCCGAGGCGGTTAGGTCAGAAACCGAAAGGGTTGGAGGAGTTTTGGTCGGTATGCACAACGCGAGTCCGACACACGAGGATGGTTAATGGGTCAACGCCAACCACCTTATGGTGCATAAAGCATTTCTCCTGTTTCTATCCCTAAAGGCAAAAAAAAAAAAAAATTATTATTATTATTATTAGTATTATTATTATTATTATTATTATTATTATTATTATTATTATTATTATTATTATTATTATTATTATTATTATTATTATTATTATTATTATTATTATTATTATTATTATTATTATTATTATTATTATTATTATTATTATTATTATTATTATTATTATTATTATTATTATTATTATTATTATTATTATTATTATTATTATTATTATTATTATTATTATTATTATTATTATTATTATTATTATTATTATTATTATTATTATTATTATTATTATTATTATTATTATTATTATTATTATTATTATTATTATTATTATTATTATTATTATTATTATGATTTGTTGTATTGACCAATTTTAGTTTTATATTGAGGGTGGAAAATTTAGTTTTCCTTCGGCTATTTGGTCACTTTATTTTGGTAAAGAAAACAAATTCTTTAACTTATCCCGACGTTTCGGCAAGGATTGTTGCCTTCTTCAGGGGAACTTTATTTTATGAAAACAGAAATAGATAAACTTATAAGTATGCACAACAATTATAACAAAAAGTATATTAAACTTACATTCAAGTTTGAAGTTATGTCATTAAATCAAAATAGGATATAATTACAATTATAAAAACTGTAGCAACTTCTTCGTATGAAGATTTGTCTTAATTTGAAAATACAAAATTTGTGTGTTAGGGTTTAGAGGAAATGAGATAGCAATATATTGATGAGATATCTTGTGTGTCTTGTTTTCTATTCATGTTATTTTTATTGTTAAGGATGTGTAAAGTTTCTAGTGTGTATCTCTTGGAGATGTGTTTTTCGGTTTGAAGAACCTCGGCACCGTCAAATTCTGGATGATGTCCATTTTCAATCGCGTGTAATGCAAGAGCTGTTTTGGCTGGGTTATTGCTTTTGATGTCCGATTTGTGATTTGAAAGACGTTGTCGTAGAAGTTGTTTCGTAGTTCCAATGTAGCATAGGTTGCATGGTTCTTGAGATTTACCCTTGCAGTTTATTTTATAGATTACGTCTGATTGTTGGTCTTTTTCAGTTTTTGTTTTTAAATTTGAGAAGAGGTTTCCAAGTGTCCGGTTTGATTTGAAAGCTAATCGGATGTCTTGTATATTATTTTGGATAGCCTGTTTGAAGTTGTCTGTGAGTTTTGGAATGTATGTATGTTACACTGTTGAAAAATAAATTATTTGATTGTAAATCATCAGGTTCCTTAGGTCTTTTATATTTGTGTTTTAAAAATAATTCCCGGATTATCGTGTTAGGGTATCCATTGTCTCTTAGTATGTTGGTTATTCGTCTCTCATTAGTCTGGTGGAATTCTTCATCGCTGATTGTGAGTACTTTGTGAATCATATTGTAAGCTGTATTTATTTTGATGTGTTTGGCATGGTTAGATCGAAAATTGGTCAGTCTACCTGAACAGGTATCTTTTTGGAACCAGTCAAACTGTAATTTATTGTTGTTGCGGATAATTTTGACGTCAAGAAAGGATATTGCACAATTATTTTCATGTTCTACGGTGAGTTGTAATTTTGAATGAAATTTGTTGAGTGTTTGAAGTACGTCATCAATATAGTTTTTGTCAATTATTGCGAAAATGTCATCCACATATTTGGCTATGAAGCTTGGTCGGTTTGGTGAGGAATCAAAACATTGGTCAAGTAAATGGTCCATAACAATATCTGCAATCGAGCGGTGAACTCGCCGATCCTCTTCAGCATTTACACCAGCGATCTGATAGGTAGCTTAACTAACGCAATTGCGTATGCCGACGACCTGATTGCGTACAGAACGGCTCGAAAGGTTGAAGTTATTAGAGTTCTCTTGCAGCGTGACTTGGAGAAGATTCAGCGATACTGCGACGATTGGAAACTGAAAATAAATGTCCAAAAGTCGGAGACAATCTTGTTCCGGACTCCGTTGGCTAAAGCCTTGCGAGATACGTGTAAGAATTGGCGCAAGATGGTCATTGTTGACCCGCACGGACAGGCATTGACGAGCAAAAGTGTAGTGAAGTACCTCGGTATCTGGTTGGACCAGTATCTATATTTCGACAGACATATGGATGCTGCTCTGACTAAGGCCAGAGGAGCCTTCGCTCTGACGAAACGGCTGTTTTACAGCAGTCGGCTTGACCCCAGAGTGAAGGTAATTTGCTACATGGCCCTCATACGGCCAATGATTGTTTATGGTTGTCCAGTGTGGTTCAACATTGCCCCCTCCCAAATGTAGAAGTTTCGGGTGTTCGAGAGACAGTGTCTACGGCGCTGTCTCGGTTTGTATCGGACACCGGAATCTTCTTATCTGCATTATTATTCAAACGAGGTTCTATACAACGAGGCTCGAATCAATAGAATTGACAATTTCGTGATAAAACTTGTTCGGGGTCACATTGCGAGGGCTATGACTTCGACCAACAATTTGATTTTCGGGCCGTTCTATCCGAACGACAACTACTTCGACAATGCACGCTTGAGCGGCTTTATACCACCAGAGGCATTCCTCTATCTAGACCAGTGCGGCATGATACAGGATAGATTGGCAGTACCGCTTATCTACCACGTCAGGCGAAAAACCGTAGACCGGCGCACAGTGGGGAAACAGCGGAAAAAACCTATGTTTATCAAATTAGGATTTTAAAAAATTCAAAAACATTTTCGCAAAGCAAAAAGGATGGAGAATCCGAAAATAGATTAAAAAAAAAAAAAAAAAAAAAATTGTAGCGGATATTTCCGATTAAAGTTGAAAAACAAGGAAATTTGGCAAAAATAAGAGTAGTTTTGAATTGCTTATTTTCTGAAAGTTTTGTACCTTTTAAAATGTTTTTTTTTGTAAATATGTTTGAAATAGAACAGGCAAATAAAATCAGAGGTTTTTTTTGAAATTTGAAATTGGATAGTATTTTTTTTTTACGAAAAACTGTTTTTTTTAAAGGTTTTTTAAATTCAAATAATGTTTTGACTGTTAGCGCTGTTTGGCGCTGTAAGCAAATTAATTGCGTTTGAAAGTCTTGGGTCTCAGCTATTTTTTCCAAAAAAAATCACACCCGAAGACGTCCGAATTCGGATTTTATAGCCATTTGAATATAAAAAGTCAGCTTAAAATAATGAGAGTTTCGCTGGTAGATAAAAAGAGTGCGTTTGATGATACAACGGTTTTTAAATATTTTTTGGAACGTTGAATCAGAATTCGAATTCTGATTCGAAACTTCTTTTCACTACCTACCCCAGACAAAAAAAATGTTCCAATTTTATGGTAAATGTGAAGGAATTTTAAACTTTTTTTTTGACAGGTGGAGAGCAAAGAAGAATCTTTTGAACAGTTTTTAAAAACAAGGCATACAAATTTAACAAAAATAGAAACGGACTTAATTTTAAAAAAATATAAACAAAATTTTTTGTCGAAATTTAATACGCGGTATCGTGAATCTACTTTCAATAAAAGTGTTTTCTTTAAAAAAAACAGGGATTGGATAGAAGGTAAGTTTGATGTTAAGAACTCTACCGATATTTCTATTGAGGAACCCCGTGTTAATTTTGGTGGAAGACCAATAAAAGACTTCGAAGAATGCTGCCATCGGAGCAAAAGAAGCAAGATAAGAAAACTTCAAGACAATGTGCCTCAAGCATTAATTGATGCAGCAGCATCATCATCACCGTCAACGTCATCTTTTGACCCAGATGCTGCTCTAGCCTTAACTGTCCAGGCAAAACTAACTAAGGAACAGTATGAAGTAATCCGGAAAGCATGTAAAGAAATTGGGCACGATATCTACCCTTCGTACAAGAAGGTTACAGATGCCAAAAAAGAATGCTACCCAAATAACTCCACAGCAAATGAAACATCTGCCTGTGTCCCACTGCAAGATCTTTTAGATCACACCTGCAGTAGAATTTTAAAAACTTTAGATGAAAAATTAACCGTCAATCGACACCGACATCTTGTTCTCCAGACCAAATGGGGATGTGATGGAGCAAGTGGGCAAAGCAGATATATGCAAAATTATGGAGTTTCCGAGGAAGGTGTTTCTGATGAACACATATTTTTGACATCCCTTGTGCCTCTTAAGCTCGTCGAAGAAGAAAAGGAAGACATTTTATGGAAAAATCCGCGACCATCTTCAACCCGTTACTGCCGCGCGATTAGATTTTCATTTTCAAACGAGACTCCTGAAGAAGTCAGGAAGGAAAGAGATCGTGTTGAGAATGAAATTAAAAATCTTCGAGCCACAGAAATAGAGCATAATGGTTTTCGAACTAAAATAACACACGTATTATATTTTACAATGATAGACGGAAAAACTGTGCAAATTGTTACAAATACTTCTGCAAGTAGCAATTGTACAATTTGTGGTGCAAGGCCATCGGAAATGAACAACATTTCAAGTTTGCAGTTGAAGCCGACAAATAATGATTCACTAAAGTTTGGAATGTCGACCTTGCATGCAAGAATACGCTTCATGGAGTATATCCTGCACCTTTCCTATAATCTTCCGTTTAAAGCTTGGAGAATAACCCCACAAACTGCAGAATTAAAAAAAAATACAAAAACTCGTATACAGAACGAATTTCGGAAAAAATGGGACTGCTTGTTGATGTTGTTAAACAAGGGTGTGGAACAACAAACTCCGGTAATACTTCAAGACGTTTTTTTGATAACCCATCTCTCACATCTGAAATTACCAAAATTGATGAAAATTTAATAAGGCGTTTGGCGACTATTTTGGAGGTTATTTGTTGTAATCACTATATCGATGCAGGAAAGTTTCAAGAATACTCTATTGAAACTGCGAATATTGCTGTTAAGTTATATCCTTGGTATTACTTACCAGCAAGTGTTCATAAGATTCTTTTACACGGAAAGGAAATTATAGAATCTTGTGAACTTCCCATTGGTACCTTGTCAGAGGAGGCCCAAGAGAGCCGAAATAAGGATTACAGATATTTTCGATCCAACAATAGCAGGAAAATTTGAAGGACGGCTACAAACGAAGATGTCCTGCATATGTTCCTTATATCGTCAGATCCCTATATTTCATTTTTAAGGCCTGAGCCGAAGTCCAAAAATTATTTGATGAGTGAGGAAGCTAAACACTTATTAATATAATTATGAAAAAAACTCTAAATTCTTTGAGAAAGATTTCTTCAAAAATGGCCCTTTTGAGGGCCCCAAATATTAAATAAAAGATATATAAACAAGATTTCAATTCAATGAAAAAAAAACACAAAATACTTTTTCCAAAAAAAAGTATGTTTTTAAAATAAATTAAAATAATCTTAATATTTTTTTCAATGTTGGATTTTAGAAAAAACATGTTTTGGTCAAAAGCCATTTCCTCTTCTTGTGGGTGTGGCAGTGGGCGGTTATTTTTAGAGTTGATTCTACTTGCTTTAATCAATCTTCTCTGAAAATTTCATGAAAATCAATTCAGTGGTTCAGATTTTATGGAGTTTTTTCCGGTTCCCCATACAAGGTGCCCCACTGTGCGGCGGCTCCTGTATGAACGGGGCATCCTCGCTCGTGATGGAGCGGAGCTGTTTCGGTTCAGTAGGGCTGTGTCCGAAAAGGACCGCATTGATAGGGTGAAGCAGGAGAACCAGTTTTGGTGGCTTCAAACTGCAACTGATAATGGGTAATCCGGGGTGGGGTATTTTTGCCTTGGCCGGCTTACATACTTGTTTTAGTCTTAAGTTTTAGATTTAAGTAGAGCAGGAATGGTGGCACAATAAAATAAAAAAAAATAAAAATAAAAAAAAAAAAGAATACAAAAAAAAAAAATACAAAACAAAAAAAAGAAATCAAAAAAAAAAAAAATGCGAACACATATCACAGACAATATTATAAAAATTCTCGATGGAATTACAAATAGAAGGACATAGTTCTTTTGCCGCTGTGGTTGTTCTAGTTTTAAGTAGTTTGTAGGTAGATTAGGTAATTTTAAGTTTTATTTTAAGGACTTTAGTATGTAAGTACAAAACCCAAAAAATTATAAAGATTTTAGTTTTTAAACTTTTCTAAAAAAAAACAAAAACATAAATTGAAATAAATAAAAAAAAATCTTAGTTCGTAGGCCGAAAGGCATTAATTTTAAGAATCATGAATTTCTTAGAGCGCCCGATTAGGGCCAGTAAGTTATATTTAAGTAGAATTAATTAGGCTAGTTTCCCATTTTGTCTAGCATGTAAGTAGAGTTAAGTTTAAATGAATAAAAAAATTAATTTAGAAAAAAAAAAAAAAAAAACAAATCGGACATCAAAAGCAATAACCCAGCCAAAACAGCTCTTGCATTACACGCGATTGAAAATGGACATCATCCAGACTTTGACGGTGCCGAGGTTCTTCAAACCGAAAAACACATCTCCAAGAGATATACACTAGAAACTTTACACATCCTTAACAATAAAAATAACATGAATAGAAAACAAGACACACAAGATATCTCATCAATATATTGCTATCTCATTTCCTCTAAACCCTAACACAAAAATTTTGTATTTTCAAATTAAGACAAATCTTCATACGAAGAAGTTGCTACAGTTTTTATAATTGTAATTATATCCTATTTTGATTTAATGACATAACTTCAAACTTGAATGTAAGTTTAATATACTGTTTGTTATAATTGTTGTGCATACTTATAAGTTTATCTATTTCTGTTTTCATAAAATAAAGTTCCCCTGAAGAAGGCAACAATCCTTGCCGAAACGTCGGGATAAGTTAAAGAATTTGTTTTCTTTACCAAAATAAAGTGACCAAATAGCCGAAGGAAAACTAAATTTTCCATCCTCAATATATATTATTATTATTATTATTATTATTATTATTATTATTATTATTATTATTATTATTATTATTATTATTATTATTATTATTATTATTATTATTATTATTATTATTATTATTATTATTATTATTATTATTATTATTATTATTATTATTATTATTATTATTATTATTATTA
>OX608073.1:193794254-193801754 GCA_951509635.1 Eupeodes luniger | reverse complement strand
ATTAAGACAAATCTTCATACGAAGAAGTTGCTACAGTTTTTATAATTGTAATTATATCCTATTTTGATTTAATGACATAACTTCAAACTTGAATGTAAGTTTAATATACTTGTTGCGACGCAACATGCATCATCTTCATCTGAATACCTAAAATCTACATTTATACATTTCGCAAATCAAAGATGCAAATCGCCGACGGCATTCTCATTATAAAAGTTGAATGCAATTACCGACGGCAAAACATGCATACACTTTTTTCATCGTTTGGTCCATACATAATCGTACCTATTGCCAAAATTGGGAGCGCATGAAAGATGACACCAATTATCATAATCAATCATAATCAATTCGTGGGAGTTAACTCCGAAAATAGGTTTCGCTCTATGAATATTTATCCCCTCCCACTATGCGATGTTTTTTTGTGTATGTATGCAGTGGATGGTCAAGCAGCAGTTGTCGATCTATCGTGGTTTCTAAGCTAAACGAAGAGGATGAGAGGTGCGAGGAGAAGCTTTGTGTGTGCATTTGCATATGCATTGGATGGTCATGGTCAAGCAACGGTGGAGAATATATCGATGATATTGACAGTTCAATGATCTATAGCTGGACCAAAAGCGGAATCAGCTGTAATACCGAGGTTTTATAATAATTGTAACTTGCATGAAAATTTATTCCCAATTCGAAAGCTAAATAAAGAAGTTCTACCTAAGAAAATACAAACTAAATAAAATACAAAATTTGAATTTACATAGTAAAATAAAAACTGTTTTTTTATTTCAAAGGGTTAAGTTCGTTAAATTCCTTTGCCTAATTTTGGGCACTTGCAATCGTTGATTGAATTTGTGCGATTCTTTTTTTGAATTACCGACGGCAATTTTATGTTTGTGACTTCGCGACAGTTGGACTGCGGAGAATAATCTTTATAAAATTTGTATGCTAATTGTCCTTGCGGCAAACATTGGTCCTTCGAGCCGGATAAAGGATTCCAAAAAAGGATCATTAAAAACAATCGAAAAACAATCGAAAAGTGCGTGAAAAAAAAGATACAATAGTTTCGTGTGCGTATAGGTTTAAAATAAACCTCAAAGACAATCGCGTTCGTGTGTATCTCAAAGACAATCGTGTTCGTGTGTCGGAAAAACAAAAAAAAAAAAAAAACATTTGAAGTTCGTGTGGTCGATTTTTTAAATTATCCTGTGAAGATCTGGACTAGAAGAAGCTGATACAACGAGGGAGCAACGCATAACTACAGGTGTGTGGCTTTTAATTAAACATTATTTTATATTTTTTAATTTATTGATCACATTGATCTTAATTAAAACGTGTGTTGTGTGTTCTCTGGGTAATTAATTGAATATCTTTGACTTCAATATGAGTAAGAGCAAACTTCCTGGTTTAATAGATGCGGTTCACACCACTTTACAAGATTTAGATGCTGACTATAAAGCATATAAAAAATTAGATTCATCAAAAAATACGATACATATGAACGAAGTGCGTTTAACTAATTTAGAAACATCTTTTGATGAGGCTAGAGTCCTTCATCAGAAAATCGTTGAAGCTCCTACTGAAGAAGCAAAGGTTAAGTATATGGATGCACTTACTTTTCATAATTTAAAGGAAATTTACTTTAATTATTCGTGCGAGTTAAAAGAGCAGATTTCCAAAATTGAAAGCCAAGGTTTTCACAATAAGTCTCTGATCGGATCAAATGCACCATCACCGTCGGTCGAACTTAAACTCCCTCCAATTAAAATTCCCACTTTTGATGGTTCGCTTAAAATGTGGCCAGAATTTAAGGGGTTGTTTGAAGCAATGGTTAATAAGAATAGTTCGATATCTGATGCTCATAAACTCCAATATTTAAAAGGTAATTTATCCGGTGAGGCGGCTCGAATTCTTCGAAATACAGACACAAA
Organism: Eupeodes luniger; assembly: GCA_951509635.1. NCBI lineage: Eukaryota > Metazoa > Arthropoda > Insecta > Diptera > Syrphidae > Eupeodes > Eupeodes luniger. The sequence continues at coordinate 193,799,835 of OX608073.1, read as the reverse complement.
TTTTGAATCTGCGTGGGCGTTGTTAGTGAAAAGATTTCAAAATATCAGATTATTGAAAGATAATCAATTCAAACTTCTTTTCGATCAATCCAAAATAACTCAAGAGTCATCAGAAGATCTCAAACTCTTATTAGATACGACAAACGAAGCGAAGCAATCATTAAAAAATCTTGGGGTAGCTGTGGAATCGTGGGAAGATGTTCTCATATTTCATACAGTGCAAAAACTTCCTTATATAACTCGTGGGCTTTGGGAATCACATATTTCGACGCATGTTGATTATCCTCAATACAGCGTCTTAGAAGATTTCATTTTGATGAGATCGAGGACATTAGATGTCATTGGACAGTCCTCCTCAGGTTTAAATCACCAAAAATCTAAAAAGACATCGTCAAATACGGTTCGTGTTCACAACTCTAAAAATGTCAATAAATGTTCGCTGTGTCAGGGCTTACATTCTATTAGAAATTGCTTTAAATTTAAAGCATATAATGCAAAAAAAAGGCATGAATTTGTTAAAAAGAATAATCTCTGCTTTAACTGCCTTTCAAATTCACATTTTACTCAAACCTGCACAAGCACATTCACGTGTTCCATTTGCCATCAAAAACATCACTCGTTACTGCATTTAAATGATGCAGCTAATGCAACACAGGTCACCGAAAACATTCCTGTACCACAATTAAACAAAGCGACTTCCTCTTCCGCTCATACTTCCCAATCGGGATCAGAAAGCACTGCACCTTCAACTGCAATTGCTTCAGCAAATAACGCGTGTCTAGCCGAAAACGAAATTGCACCTGTTCTTCTGGCTACGGCCCTCATTAAGGTTTTGACACCTGCTGGCCAACCGTTGCTGCTGCGAGCATTATTAGATCAAGGGTCAGAATCGTCTTTCATTACTGAGTCTGCCGCTCAACTTCTCAATTTGAAAAAGGAAAAGAATTACGTTAAAGTAATTGGCGTTGGAGAGAGCAATGTAAGTACCTCAAATTGGAAGGTCACTTTAACGATTTTGTCTAACGTGAACAAAGACTTTACTCTTCAGTTAAATGCATTGGTCCTTCCAAAACTTTCAGCTATTCTTCCCACACGTAAGATACCTATGTCTAATTGGAATCATCTTAAGAATATAGAACTTGCAGATCCTAAATTCAACAAACCAAGTAAAATCGACATCTTGTTAGGCAGCGATGCGTACTCTTCCATTATCCTTGAAGGATTAATAAAAGGACCACAAGGTACCCCTATAGCCCAAAGAACAGAGCTTGGCTGGGTTCTTTCTGGAGGCACTTCACCCGATAGCCATTCACAAGTACAAGCCTTTCACATCAAAACTGAATCTGAATCCCTAGACCAAATGCTAAGAAAGTTCTGGGAACTTGAAGAAATTCAAGATCGAAAGTTTCTATCACCAGATGAAGAAAAATGTGAAAAGCATTTTTGCAGAACACATCAGAGACAATTAGATGGAAAATATGTTGTCCAACTTCCTTTTAAAGAAGGAACATATCCCTCGATAGGGTTATCTCAAAGGTCAGCGCTTGTACGATTCTTACAATTAGAAAGAAAATTCAAAACAAATTCGTTGTTCAAAGAGGAGTACACAAAAGTATTCAATGAATATAAAGAGCTTGGACATATGACTGAGGTATCACTTGCTGCGCTTAATTCTCTTCACTACTTCTTACCTCACCATGCCGTGGTAAAAGAAGCTAGCTCGACTACAAAACTGCGGATTGTTTTTGATGCGTCTTGTAAAACATCCGATGGTACGTCGCTCAATGATCATCTATATATTGGTCCTAGATTACAAGATGACGTTTTTGACCATATCGCAAGGTTTAGGAGATTCAAAGTAGCATTTGCAGCCGACATAACTAAAATGTATAGGCAAATTTGGGTCACTCCAGGTGATTCAATGTATCAACTTGTGCTATGGCGAGATGTAGAAGGAGGAGAAGTGAATGCATACCGCCTTAATACAGTCACTTTTGGTACTGCCTCTGCACCTTACTTAGCCATCCGAACGCTCCAACAATTGGCATCTGATGAACGTGATGATTTTCCTCTTGCATCGAAAATAGCCTTAAAGAACTTCTACGTCGATGATGTAATTCACGGGGCAGACTCAGTGATAGAGGCGGTGGAGATGCAGACACAGCTCATAAAGATGTTGAAGAAAGGAGGGTTTCCATTACGAAAATGGGCAAGTAACTGCGAGGAGCTGTTGATGTCTGTACCAGAGGAAGATAGGGAGGTACAAGTCCCATTATCGTTTGATAAACAAAATGCAATAAAAGCTCTTGGCATTCAGTGGCATCCTGCAAAGGATATTTTTGCATTCAAAATCTCGCTTCCAGAACATACAAAAATTACAAAGAGAACTATACTATCAGATCTTGCTCGCCTGTACGATCCAATGGGTTGGATAGCACCTTGCGTCATCGTTGGAAAAATAATAATGCAAGAAACTTGGAAAGATAAACAAACATGGGATTCTGAGCTCCCATCATCAATCATCTCTGCGTGGCAAAGTTTGAAAGCTGGACTGAGCCTTTTAGATGCCATCGAGATCCCTCGCTGGTTAAATCTCACCAATGAATCACAGGTCGAGGTACACGGATTTTGCGATGCATCTGAAAAGGCATATGCGGCAGCAATATATCTTAGGGTTACCACCGGAAATGGAACGTTCATTAATCTCATCGTATCAAAAACTAGAGTGGCACCTCTTAAAACTAAATCTTTAGCTCGGTTGGAGCTTTGTGGAGCTCTGTTGCTGGCACAGTTGTTGGTACACACTGTGGATACGATGGAACTTCAATCTGCAAAACTGTACACTTGGTGCGACTCTAAAATTACTCTAGCTTGGATTAAAAGCGCACCCTACCTGAGAACAACGTTCGTTGCCAACAGAGTGGCAGAAATCCAAGAACTGACTGATGCTGGCCATTGGAATTACGTTCCATCTAAGGAGAACCCCGCTGACATTGCATCTCGAGGAGTCTCTCCTAATGATCTCATTCAGAATCGACAGTGGTGGCATGGTCCTGAATTCCTAAAATCGTTTGATGAAACTCTTCATACGCCTGTTGAACTCAAACCTACAGAACTGGAACTGGAAATGAAAGGGTTGCAGAGTTTTAAAACCAAAAGTAAATTGCTAACATCTGGGTACCCCATAAGTAATGTTTTTCAGCTCTGTGTTCACTTCACTACTTTTGAATCGAATCAATCTTTTTTCAATCGTTTTTCATCTCTTAATCGGTTATATCGAGCTGTAGCATACTGGCGTCGATTCTTAACAAATTTTCAATTTAAGGCAAAGAAACTAGAAACTCGTGTGCGTGGACCACTTTCAGTCGATGAAGTATCTTCAGCACGATTACGTTTGATTGTCTTTATACAACAGGAGCATTTTAATGAAGATATCTCCAAACTAAGAAGGGGAGAAATCGTCTCTAAAAAAAGCAAGATAGCGAAACTTTCACCATTCTTGGATGAAAAGGGTATATTACGAGTTGGGGGTCGTTTAGAAAACGCTTATCTGCCTTACTCACAAAAGCATCCTATAATACTCCCATCAAGTAACTTTCTTACGTCACTCATCGTCCATGACACCCACATGAAAACTCTCCATGGTGGACAGCAATTAATGATGGCTACACTTCAATCGGAATATTGGATTCTGCACTTGAAATCTACAGTCAAACACTGTATCCACAAATGTCTTAAATGCTACAGATTCAATGCAACAGAGATGCAGCAGAAAATGGGCAACTTGCCAACGTTGCGAGTGAGTCAAGCGCGCCCATTTCAAACATCGGGAGTCGATTATGCTGGTCCTGTTCAACTCAAAGCTTGGAAAGGTCGATGTAGCAAAATTACAAAAGCGTATATCGCGATTTTTGTATGTTTTTGCACAAAAGCAGTTCACCTCGAGCTTGTTAGCGACTACACCACATCCGCATTTATCGCAGCTTTTAGACGTTTCACTGCTCGCCGTGGAATATGTTCAAATTTGTACAGCGATTGTGGTACGAATTTCAAAGGGGCTGCAAATATCATGGATGCAGAAAAAACCTTCATGCCAAAGCAGTGGACAAAAGACATCGCAAAAATTCTTCAAGAGAATGGTACACAATGGCATTTCAACCCCCCTGCTGCTCCACATTTTGGTGGTCTTTGGGAGGCAGGTGTGAAGTCCATGAAGTACCACTTAAAGCGCGTAATTGGGCATTACACCCTTACCTTTGAGGAATACGCCACCATACTCACTCAAGTGGAAGCTTGCTTAAATTCCCGCCCACTTTGTCCTGTCAATGAAGATCCTGATGATCTCTCAATCTTGACACCAGGACACTTTTTGATTGGGTCAGCACTTAACACAGCACCAGAAAAGGATTTCACACAACTTAAAGAATCTCATTTAGATAGATGGCAACTTATGCAAAAAATCCACCAAGATATTTGGAAAAAGTGGAAATCTGAATATTTGGTTCGATTACAAAAGCGTCCAAAGTGGCTAACGCCAAATAATGATCTCAAAGTGGGTCATCTCGTACTTTTGCCTGAGGAACAAACACCCCCCACTCTTTGGCGGCTCGGAAAAATTACGGACATGCACCCTGGAACGGATGGAAAAGTTCGTGTCGTCACAATAAAAACTGCCACCGGTTCATTAAAGCGCCCTATAGCTAAACTTTGTTTCCTGCCGATGGTAAATGAATCAAGCACACAAACCCACACACACACACTTTAATCATTATTTGCATCTCTCATATATATTTCTTTAAACTAACAAACTAATTTAAACTGAATTTAATACATTTTAAAACTAATAATCCATAACTTACAACCCAATATAGCCACACACCATTCACCATACCTACCTTTTCTTTTCTTCTTTTTCATGTACATTACATACCCGTCACACGTCGAGGATCCATGATCAAACATCTCACAACAATATCACATCGAAAATCAACTCAAGTTTACCCAACCATTCCCTTGATGTCATCGTTTCCTGTCCCGGGGGGCCCGGCAGGATGTTGCGACGCAACATGCATCATCTTCATCTGAATACCTAAAATCTACATTTATACATTTCGCAAATCAAAGATGCAAATCGCCGACGGCATTCTCATTATAAAAGTTGAATGCAATTACCGACGGCAAAACATGCATACACTTTTTTCATCGTTTGGTCCATACATAATCGTACCTATTGCCAAAATTGGGAGCGCATGAAAGATGACACCAATTATCATAATCAATCATAATCAATTCGTGGGAGTTAACTCCGAAAATAGGTTTCGCTCTATGAATATTTATCCCCTCCCACTATGCGATGTTTTTTTGTGTATGTATGCAGTGGATGGTCAAGCAGCAGTTGTCGATCTATCGTGGTTTCTAAGCTAAACGAAGAGGATGAGAGGTGCGAGGAGAAGCTTTGTGTGTGCATTTGCATATGCATTGGATGGTCATGGTCAAGCAACGGTGGAGAATATATCGATGATATTGACAGTTCAATGATCTATAGCTGGACCAAAAGCGGAATCAGCTGTAATACCGAGGT
>OX608073.1:193762633-193767633 GCA_951509635.1 Eupeodes luniger | reverse complement strand
ATAATAATAATAATAATAATAATAATACAATGAATAAATGTATATTACGTTCCTACTTCATATCTACTAAATTGGAAACAGAAATGCATGTTTATAGAACAGAAATGAGAGAACTCTTTCTACACCAATTCCCCAATTTCTCGACACTCACAGAACAAAACATAGCAGACAGAAGAAGGGCTATAATAACAAGAAAACTACTCACCGTACACGAAATTCAAGATACCAAACAGCAAGCACAAGAACATATCACATCGGACGGAAACAGACCCGAAGTCCAAACACATACCGAGCTGAACGCAAATTTAGCCGTCGAAGTCACAGATGTGCCTGATCCCGAGCACCCAGCTGACGCCCAAAACCCTTTATCTGCAGCTCCAGAATATTTAACAACAGAAGGAGAAGAAGATACTCACTCGGAAACTCAAAGTACGCTCCGGGATAATTTTATAGCCGCACTTGCAATATATGAAAATAGCGACCCCCTCCTCAGAGATAGAATCCCAAGACTTTATAACAACAAAAAAGTCAACGAGCTTGCTGAAATAGTTAACACCCACATTTTACCCGACTACCTAGCAACTGCTGGGGACATCGAACAGGTTCATTGCCTCATATATGTTGCCGCAGTTGCTGTAGTAAGAACCATGGGGAAAAAAATGATGACTCAAGGAAGAGCACCACAGAGGGATGGAATTGCTTCATTGCCTGCATGGGAGCGCCGTCTTGTTAACAAAATTGAAAAAATAAGACTAGATTTAGGCAGACTAACTGCTTACACGAGTGGAGTGAGGTCAAAGCATATCCAGAAGCAGATAAAAACTATCATCTCTCCGATACCGATCCAGCAACTGACATTGAACTTGCTGACAGACTTAAAGGACAAAAAATCACAACAACTGGCAGCTTATTCAAAAAGACTTCGAAGATATAAAGAAAGCAGAGCCAGGAAGCTTGAAAACGAACTATTCGGAAGAAATCAAAAGCAATTCTACAGAAAACTTGGAAACCCACAAGCAGGTGACTCATGCATATTCCCTTCTATGGAACAAGTTGAGGCATTTTGGGAAGATATTTGGAGCAGATCAAAAATTACCAATCTTAATACCACGTGGATTTCTGAAGAACGAGAAAAGAGTTGCAACTACATCGAGATGCATAACAACTGCATATCTTCAGAAGAAGTTAACGAAGCAATAAGGGAAAGCAGCAATTGGAAGTCGACTGGTCCGGATAAAAACCAAAACATATGGCTAAAAAAATTTACAGCTTCTCATTTGCTTATTGCAAAATATTTCTCTGAGCTATTGATGGAACCCGGAAGAATGCCGGCATTTATGATGACTGGAAATACATTCCTTATATCAAAAGGAACCAATGCAACAGATCCAGCTAATTTTAGGCCTATCACCTGTCTTTCAACCACCTACAAATTGTTAACAAAAATTTTCACCAACCGTGTGTATCAACACTGTACTGTTAACAACATTATAACACATGAACAGAAAGGATGCTCGAAGAACTCTATGGGATGCAAGGAACAACTTGTGATTGATTCTGTGCTTGTTCACCAAGCACTTAAAAATAAGCGCAATATCTCCATGGGGTATATTGACTACAAAAAAGCTTTTGATAGTCTTCCGCACTCCTATTTGTTGGAAATTCTCCGCACCTACAAGATTGATGGAAGAGTTATCCGTTTTATGGAGGTGGCCATGAACAAATGGAACATAAAACTTCACCTTGGACCAAATGTAAGCTCACCTATACCTATAAGATGTGGAATTTTCCAGGGAGATGCGTTCAGCCCACTTTGGTTCTGCCTTGGCATGAATCCGTTGAGTAAAATCCTTGGAAGGCTTAACATTGGGTACAATTTGAAAGCAGAAACTGGAAATCTTCTTATCAACCATCTCTTATACGTTGATGATCTGAAACTCTTCGCGAGCAACAAAGAGAAGCTTTATAGGATGATAGAAACATGTGAAACGGTTCAGTGATGATATAGGGATGGAGTTTGGCATCGATAAGTGTAAGACCATCCATATTCAGAAAGGTAGTGTTCAAAATGACACCGATGGATATCCCATAGACGAAGAAAACATAATCGCCAACCTAACAACGGGCGACAACTACAAGTATCTCGGTTTCATGCAATTGAAAGGAATAGCAAATGGCGAAATTAAGAAGAAAGTTCGACATCAATTCGACCAAAGGATGCAAAAAATTCTACAATCGCATTTAAATGCCGGAATGATGTTCCCAATCTACAGTACTCGCAAATCATGAAGCTGAGGAATTATTTCGGAGGGCAGATTGAAACATCAGACTTGTTCCGGACTGTGTGCCTAGCAGATAGGAATTACACCCCCTGAATCTGAGGGCTGAAGAATTTCAAATTCCGGAGAATGTGTTCTCAAAAGACCAGCTGCTTGCAACCTGGAAAGCTAAGGCACTGCATGGGGTACATCCAAGTCAATTGTATCAGCCCCACATTGATCAAACTAACTCCAATCTATGGTTGAAACGAGGTCTTCTCTTCGCAGAAACAGAAGGATTTATGATAGCTATCCAGGACAAGGTTATAGCAACACGGAACCACAGAAAATATATCCTAAAAGAAAATATTGCGAATGATAAATGCCGGCGATGCAATAACCAAGCTGAAACAATAGACCATATTATTGGAGGATGTTCCGTCTTAGCAGGAGTTGACTATACGGTGAGACACAACCAAGTGGCAAAGATCATACACCAACTTTTAGCCAATAATTATAAATTAGTTGCGCAAAAAGTTCCATACTACAAGTATGAACCGCCAGCAGTACTTGAAAACAGTGACGTGAAGTTATATTGGGATAGAGCGATTATAACGGACCGTACTATAAGAGCCAACAAACCTGATATTGTCCTGTTCGATAAATCTGCGAAAGTTATCAAAATCTTGGATGTAGCCATTCCTCTTAACAACATTTTAACAACTTACAGTACCAAAATTGAAAAGTACATAGAACTTGCTGGGGAGCTAAGGATGATGTACCAGGTAGAGCGGGTGACAATAACGCCAATAATCATCTCGGCGACAGGTTTGATTCCTAAAACCCTCCCTGTTCACCTCAAGGAGCATAATCTCGAAAGCGCACTTGAGACTATGCAAAAATCAGTTATCCTTAATACATGCAACATTGTGCGGCGTTTCCTGCAACAGACTAACCCCATCTAATGGGCCAGAATATGGTCTGAGCCCCAACAGAGCCTCATCCCTTGGCATAGCCCGGGATAGGTAATTTCCAATCTCATAGAGGTTGAGAAGTACATTAAAACTCTATAATAAATAATAATAATAATAATAATAATAATAATAATAATAATAATAATAATAATAATAATAATAATAATAGTAATAATAATAATAATAATAATAATAATAATAATAATAATAATAATAATAATATAATAATAATAATAATAATAATAATAATAATAATAATAATAATAATAATAATAATAATAATAATAATAATAATATAATAATAATAATAATAATAATAATAATAATAATAATAATAATAATAATAATAATAATAATAATAATAATAATAATAATAATAATAATAATAATAATAATAATAATAATAATAATAATAATAATAATAATAATAATAATAATAATAATAATAATAATAATAATAATAATAATAATAATAATAATAATAATAATAATAATAATAATAATAATAATAATAATAATAATAATAATAATAATAATAATAATAATAATAATAATAATAATAATAATAATAATAATAATAATAATAATAATAATAATAATAATAATAATAATAATAATAATAATAATAATAATAATAATAATAATAATATAATAATAATAATAATAATAATAATAATAATAATAATAATAATAATAATAATAATAATAATAATAATAATAATAATAATAATAATAATAATAATAATAATAATAATAATAATAATAATAATAATAATAATAATAATAATAATAATAATAATAATAATAATAATAATAATAATAATAATAATAATAATAATAATAATAATAATAATAATAATAATAATAATAATAATAATAATAATAATAATAATAATAATAATAATAATAATAATAATAATAATAATAATAATAATAATAATAATAATAATAATAATAATAATAATAATAATAATAATAATAATAATAATAATAATAATAATAATAATAATAATAATAATAATAATAATAATAATAATAATAATAATAATAATAATAATAATAATAATAATAATAATAATAATAATAATAATAATAATAATAATAATAATAATAATAATAATAATAATAATAATAATAATAATAATAATAATAATAATAATAATAATAATAATAATAATAATAATAATAATAATAATAATAATAATAATAATAATAATAATAATAATAATAATAATAATAATAATAATAATAATAATAATAATAATAATAATAATAATAATAATAATAATAATAATAATAATAATAATAATAATAATAATAATAATAATAATAATAATAATAATAATAATAATAATAATAATAATAATAATAATAATAATAATAATAATAATAATAATAATAATAATAATAATAATAATAATAATAATAATAATAATAATAATAATAATAATAATAATAATAATAATAATAATAATAATAATAATAATAATAATAATAATAATAATAATAATAATAATAATAATAATAATAATAATAATAATAATAATAATAATAATAATAATAATAATAATAATAATAATAATAATAATAATAATAATAATAATAATAATAATAATAATAATAATAATAATAATAATAATAATAATAATAATAATAATAATAATAATAATAATAATAATAATAATAATAATAATAATAATAATAATAATAATAATAATAATAATAATAATAATAATAATAATAATAATAATAATAATAATAATAATAA
>OX608073.1:193582633-193755133 GCA_951509635.1 Eupeodes luniger | reverse complement strand
CATGATAATAATTTAAGACTAGTTTTAGAAAGAACAAAACAGTTAGGACTCAAATTAAATAAAAACAAATGCAAAATAGGGGTTCCTAAAATCAAATATTTAGGGCACATTTTCGAACCTGAAGGTATATCGTCGGATCCTTCAAAGATTGAAGCTATCCAGGGCATGACTACGCCATCATGTGTTAAAGACCTGCAGAGATTTTTAGGCATGGTAAATTATCTTGGTGCTTACATTCAAAACTTATCAGCAGAAACGTTAAATCTAAGATCGCTTCTTAAAAAAGACATTGACTGGCAGTGGACTAGTTCACATCAAAAAGAGTTTGAAAAAATTAAAGATTTACTTTGTAAGTCACCTATATTATGTCATTTTGATCCTAAAAAGCCAATAACACTTTCAGTTGACTCTTCCAAAGATGCGATGGGAGCGGTTATTTTGCATTGAAAAAGCCCTATAGCCTATGCATCTACAACGTTAACTGAAACTCAACAAAATTATTCCCAGATTGAAAAGGAACTATTGGCAATATATTTCGGCTGCAATAGGTTTCAGAGATATCTGTATGGTCAAGCGTTTACGGTTGAAACAGACCAGAAACCACTCATATCGATTTTTAAAAAAAGTGTATGTAAAGTTTCTCCTAGGCTTCAAAGAATACTTCTTAAGCTTCAAATCTATGATTTAAACGTTATTTATGTGCCAGGAAAAAACATGTATGTTGCGGACACTTTATCAAGAGCATGCTGTGTTAATGATTCCGAATTTAAAAAAAGCTCTGATGAGGTGAATGTACATGTAAATTTGATATTATCAAATTTGTCAGTAACAGAGACAAAATTGGAAGAAATAAAAAGAAAAACGAATGATGATGTTGCTTTGACAATCGTCAAAAAATATTGTTTGAAAGGGTGGCCAGAAAGAAATAGTTTGACAAAACTAGAAGCACAACCTTATTTCCATATGAGGGGAGAGATAACGGTAATTAATGATTTAATTTTTAAAAACAAAAGTCTTATCATACCTAAATCTATGAGAAGAGATATTTTAAATAAAATTCATGAGGGTCATTTTGGCATTGAAAGATGTTTGAATCAAACTAGAGACGTTGTTTATTGGCCAAATATTTACAACGACATAAAAAATATTGTCCTTAGTTGCAAAACGTGCGGTAAATATAGACCATCAAATCCAAAAATGCCTCTTACTCCTCATCCACCAACAAATCTTCCATGGGAAAAGTTAGGTGTTGATCTTTTTCATTGGAAAAACGAAGTTTATCTTTTAGCTGTAGATTACTACTCTAAATATGTAGAGGTTGCTAATTTAAAGAAAAACTCTACAAGTAAAAACATTATAAACCATCTCAAATCTTTCTTTGCTAGGCATGGTATACCTAAAATTTTAATGTCCGATAATGGACCACCTTTCAATTCAATTGAATATAAAAACTTTTTATCTGCTTGGGATATTGAGTATTTAACGTCCAGTCCTTATTACCCTAAGTCTAATGGTTTAACAGAACGATCTGTAAAAACAATTAAAAATATTTTTAAAAAGTGTTATGAATCAAATACTGATCCTTATATAGGTCTTTTACAGTACAGAAACACACCCAAAGGCAAGTTCGAATCTCCGTCTAGATTATTGATGTCAAGAAATCTCAGATCTAATTTACCTGTTAATACACAGTATTTAAAACCTGATATAGTCGACACAAAAACTCACAGCAATAACGTACAAAAATATAATGAAAAAATGAAAAAATACTATGACGTACATTCAAAGATATTACCTAAAGTTGCTCTTGGCGATGGAGTTCTTTTTAAACGAAAACCTAATGATACTTGGTCACCAGGTAAAATAGTAGAGCAATGCAAAGAACCTAATTCGTATATAGTTGAAGATCTCTCCGATGATCGATCCGAAACGCAACAATATAGACGAAATAGGGAGCATATAATTTTAAAAAATCAGTCTCATGATAATAAATCAATTGAAGGTTTACACTCGGATAGTACCAATAAGCAATCAAATACAAGTAGTATAACTCCAGAATGTTCTGACAAACGATCTTCCTCAGTTGAAACTTCAGATACTAAATGTAAAAGTTCAAATTATAAAACTCAAAGAGGAAGGGAAGTTATAAAGCCGAAAAGATATCCTTTGTAAAATATAAAAAAAAAAAAAAAAAAAAATTTGAGGTATAAATGAATGAACATAAAACAATTAATCGAATTCCTTATTTTTGTTTCAAAAAAAAAAAAAAAAAAAAAAAATATATATATATATATATACATATATTTTATTTATGTTTTTATATTATACATTTTTTTATATAATAAAAAGGAAGATGTTGTGAGAACATACCATATGAAGTTGAGAAGTATAGTTCTTATTATAGGTTTAGTATATAAGTTTAGTACATAAGAGAAATGTCATAGTTTTAAGTTATATTATATTGATGAATAAATCAGTCTTAAAACAACTCTCGTCTTCACACTATAATATGTATATTCTAGAACAAGAGTACTAATAGCGTCAGAAGAAAATACTAAATCGAGAATTCGATTTTTTGAGTTTTTACTACAGCTTGTTTGCTGTAAATGAGTAAGAAGGATTTTATCGAGAAAAGATAGTTCCAATTGTGAAGAAGAGAGAGGGGCTTCAAGGCAAGTTTCGTCTTCCGACGGAATCCAGTCAATGTGTGGTAAATTAAAATCACCTAGAAGTAAAATATTGGTGTCAGCGCAGGACAAACTGATAACAAAGTCTAATGCTAAGGATAGTTTGCTATAAACAGACTCTAAACTTTTTGGAGGAATATAAACGTTTAAAATGAAAATAGTCTTAGTCTGTACCGTTATCTTTACACATACCAGTTCAATTGATAATTCAAATGGAAAAGATACAGAAGAAGAGACATACGTATTTTTTACCGCTATGAGAACACCTTCACCTAAATCCTTTGCATTACCAACATCACGATCATTTCTGTAAACTTCGGACTCTTGGCTGAAACGTTCTGTGTCGGAAAAGCTTGAATTAAGCCAAATTTCTGTCAAAACGAATACGTCATGTGGAAATGATTGGGAGTTGAGAAAAATATCAGCAGTCTTACTACGAAGTCCCCTTACGTTTTGGTAGAAGAGGGCAAGTCTTTTGAGTTTTTTGGCTTGGTTTTCAAAGAAACACCTCGTTTTTGACTATGTGTAAATTCTTTGACTAAAGTCTCTGCGGGCCATATATTTATTACAAATTGAATCGAAGAACGTGGGATTCGTAAACAATTTAAAAGAAGAAACAAAGCTATTTGGTTTATTGATAATAGTACACCTAATGGATGAGCTACAAGGTACGCTCTTGGTAGAAACTAAGTGAGAAGTTATATCTTCTGGCGTTGTTACTGGGTCTAGACGAGATATAAAAATAATTTTTGGTTTCAACACAGTTTTGATAGGGATGGAATTGTTTATTACTGTTCCAGTAACGAAGTCGCTAATGGAAGCTGGATTTAAGTCAAGAATTGGAGTTATATGAGGAGTTCCGGTGGGATCTGAAAGTATTGGAGTGATGTTAACATTAGTTCGTTTTGAGGGAGGGGTAGAATTTCTAGCAAGCACAGAGTTTTCTCGGCTTCTTTTTTAGACTTTTTCTTTTGTTAATCAGGTACAGTTTCTGCGTTATTAACACCAGAACCTGATTGCGCAAGAATATCTTCACTTGCAGAAGAGAAAGTAGAAGGAATTTTACTTAGGTCCTCAGACCTGTTAAGTCCGTTGGGAACCCCTTAAGGGGCATAGTACCTCTACTACGCCTACGCGCCATTGTGTACGGTTTCCGGAGATGTGTTTCAGCTCCTTCCAACTCTTGGCTAGTGACGCTGATTCCGCATCGACTGTCCTGCGCCATGTGCTTCTCGGTCGTCCAGCTCTTCTTCCTTCTTGTGTGAGCGGATTCCACTGCAATGCAGTCGTTACCTTTTCGAAGCATATCTCCAATCAATTGCCACTTACGTCTTCGTATTATAGATTCTATAGGCTCCTGGCCTGTCCTTCTATGAAGGACCTCATTTGAAATACGGTTTGGCCAGAAAATCCTTAGGATGTTACGAAGACATGTATTTACGAAGGTTTGCAGCTTTCTTGTTAGGGCTGAAGTAACCTTCCAAGTGCTGCACCCATAAAGAAGCACAGATTCGACATTTGTGCGAAACAGTCGTAGCTTTGTTCTTAAGCTGATAGAGTTATTCCTCCAAATTTTTGACAGCATACCGTACGCCGCTTTTGCTTTGCCGATGCGGAATTTTGGGCTTAGCTCAGTCGAAGTGGAACTACCAACCATGATGTTGGTTGCAGAATATGCATCTAATTTGCAAACTGCAGTATTAAATGAATTGAGTAGCACTTCAAAATCTTTAGAAAGTTTTAAAATGTCAGCCTTAAAAGAAGACATTTTAAAAGCTGGTTGGGATACAGGGAGCTTACGGCAGTCGTGATAGTACCAGTAAGCAAATTTCGAGTTGGCTATTTTTTCGATAAATGCATTCTTTGAACCAACGCATTTTGCATGGTAAAGATTACCACAGGGTCCAAAACAGGCAAATAAAGGATTATTATTAGAACCCTCTTGGCAGTTTTTGCTGTAGCAATCCATATTTTGCAAAGAAGTGTTAAATTAAATAAATAATAAAAAAAAAAAAAATATATTTCAATTAAAAAATATAAGAAATAATCACGGGGGCGGGACTCGTACCTAGGTGTTTCAACAGGAGTCTCAGTTAAATCACGCTCTGGCTATCTGACCCTTTTTTTTAATTCATTTTTATTACTTCAATCTTAAACCTATTTTAAAGCTAGACAAAAATTCATGTTCTGTTTGGACTCCGATCTTTCTTATTCTTTCTTTTTCCATCAAATTCTTTTTTTGTACTCTTTTTTATTTATGTTCTCTTTTTTGTCCTCTTTTTTTATTTTTTATAAATGTTGGTGCCTGAAAAATAGTAATCTTACTCCCTTTTCATTAAAAAAAAACTTTGTAGTGTCCACTAAAATAAAGCATTTCAATACGAACCTACCACTATAATAAAGCATTGCAATACGAACCTACCGATGTTCATTGTTCAAATGGTAGACATGTGCATTCAAGAGGACACAAGCGTCCACAGGTTTTTTCTCAAAACCCACCTCTGTTTATCAACTCCTACTCTCACCTCCCTGTGGTGAACATCGGGTGCCTAGTACCTCAACTGGAGATTGGGTTCTTACCCCAGTGGAAAGTTGTTGGGGGCAGCAAACGAGAGAGGGGGGGGAGAGGTGTTTCCACTAAGGCATCTCTCCTTATCCAGACGGCAGCGGACGAATTCTCGAGATGGAATCAACGGTGTAGTCTACAGTTCCAGTAAGGTTGAACTACTTAGTGAACACCTTATAGGGCTTCTACGACTTATTCGGAGCCCAGGCCTATAAGGAGCGGTTTATCCGACTCCCCGACCTTGGAGTTATACTAAGGATCTGACACTCCAGGTTTGGGGTTGTGCCGTCGGGGTGACTTCCTGGCCACGTAAAAATCTTCTATTTATGAAGCACCAACAAGCCTCGGATACGGACGGATTCACTGTTGACAACCCAAGCAAACGAAATAAGGACAACGAACTTTGGATCCGTACGTGGAATATTAGGTCCCTTAACAGACCACGTGCAGCCGAACAATTAGCGGAAGCCCTAAACTGCTGCAAGGCAGATATTACCGCCATCCAAAAAGTGCGATGGGATGGACCGGGCAAACGCAAACTAAAAGACTGCGATATATACTACAGCGACTGCTACCAAGAACAAAGACAGCGTCTATTTGGGTGTGGATTTGTTGTTGAAACTAGACTCAGGCAAAAAGTCTTGAGTTTCAACAGTGTGAGCGAGCGCATCACGACAATGCGCATCAAGGCTAAATTCGCCAACATAAGCCTAATATGCGCATGCCCCAACAGAGGAGAAAGATGAAGACACCAAAGACATATTCTTCGAGCTCTTGGACAAGACATATGAGCAGTGCCCTGGCTATGACATTAAAATTGTCTTAGGAGATTTTAATGCCAAGCTAGGAAGAGAAGACATCTATGGTGGCAAAATCGGGAGATACAGCCTGCACGACACCACCTCCGACAACGGATTCAGGCTGATCGATTTCGCTGCGGGGCGAGACGTTTTGGTAGCTAGTACGCAGTTCACACATCACAATATCCACAAGGGGACATGGAAATCTCCTGATCAATCAACCGTCAACCAGATTGACCACATTGCGATCGACGCACGACACTTCTCCAGTATACAGGATATCCGAACATTCCGAGGGGCCAACATTGACTCGGACCACTACCTCGTTGTAGCCAAGGTACGGCTACGGATATCCTGATCCAAGCCAAAACAAGGAAGTACTGTGAGAAATTTCGACGTTAGACGGCTACAATCGCAAGAGACTGAAATGTCCTTTTCCGATCGAGTCTCTTATAACTTCTTAAGGAGTCCTATGCTGCCGGCATTAAGCATTGAAAACCAGTGGCAACATTGCCTTGAAGCCATCAGAGATGCCGCCTCTGAAGTGCTAGGTTTCACACGGCCACCACAGCGAAACCCCTGGTTTGACGAAGAATGCCGGCAAGCGCACGCAAAACGACGCTGCACAGGAGGACCAGAGCTGCTCGCGAGCTCTACGAGCAGAAGAGGAGAGAGGAACACCGGCTTCTTAGATGGAAAAAAGAGAGCACGAGAAGCGCGCGATCGAGTAGATAGAGGGATGTTACAACAATAATGAGGTGCGTAAATTTTACCAAAAGGTAAAAAAAACCTCCCAAGGGTACCAGCCACGAACCGAAGCCTGTAAAGACGATCAGGGGAACATCGTAATAGAACCGCAGTCTATGTTGAGAATATGGAAAGACCACTTCTCCAAATTATATAACGGCGATGACGAACCGAATTCCGCTGTAAGGGAGATAGAACCACTCAACCTAGGCGACGTAGATCAACAATTCCGCCTACCCGACCTAGACGAAGTGAAGATAGCTATATCTAAACTGAAGTCAAACAAAGCTGCTGGAGCTGACGGCATCACTGCCGAACTATTTAAAGCAGCAGGCGATGACTTGGTAGGGAGCATGCACCAACTCATCTGCAAAATATGGTCGGAAGAAAGCATGCCCGATGAGTGGAATCTTAGCATAGTTTTCCCGATACATAAAAAAGGAGACCCTTTAAATTGCGCCAACTACAGAGGGATCAGTCTCCTTAACATTGCATATAAGATCCTTTCTGCCGTATTATGTGAACGTCTGAAGCCGTTCGTCAACAACCTGATAGGTCCTTATCAGTGTGGCTTCAGACCAGGAAAGTCCACTATCGACCAAATATTCACACTACGGCAGATCTTGGAAAAAACCCAGGAACTTAAAATCGATGCCCACCATCTCTTTATCGATTTTAAAGCCGCGTATGACAGCATCTATAGGGAAGAGCTCTACTGAACAATGTCTAGTTTTGGCATCCCTGTCAAACTTATCCGTTTGTGCAGAATGACGATGGAGAATGCACACTGCTCTATTAAGTTCGGAAAAGATCTCACCGATGCATTTGATGTCAAAAAAGGTTTTAGACAAGGCGGTGCACTGTTATGCGACTTCTTCAACATCGTTCTGGAAATAATTGTGCAAAACTCAACCGTCAACACTAAAGGCATAATCTTCCAAAGGCCCATTCAATTACTCGGATACGCAGATGATATTGACATAATTGGAAGTTCAAGAGTGATGTCAGTGGACCGTTTTTGAGAATTACGACGGAAGCGAAGAAGATGGGTTTAGTGGTCAATGAGGGCATGACCAAGTATATGCTGTCATCAAAAAAGGACATTGAACAACGACGTCTTGGACAAAACGTCACCATGGACTGCTATAACTTTGAGGTAGTTGAGGACTTTGTCTACCTAGGCACCGCTATAAACACAGACAACGACACCAGCGCTGAAATTAAACGAAGAATAACTCTTGCAAATCGCTGCTTCTTTGGACTTAGAAGTCAATTCAGTAGTAAAGTCCTCTCTCGAGCATTTAAAATCACCATCTATAAGACACTCGTCATCCCGGCTCTCATTTATGGCGCTGAGGCCTGGACCCTGTCAAAGAAAGATGAGAGCGTCTTAGGATGCTTCGAGAGAAAAATTTTACGGGTGATTTTTGGTCCCGTACGCATAGATGGAGAATGGAGGAGAAGATATAACGACGAACTGTACGGGGCTGTACAGCGACACTGACCTAGTTAACAGAATTAAAGTAAAACGACTTAGATGGCTAAGGAACCGAGCTGGCTGGAGACGCATGTTGGTTGAGGCCCAGGTACGCCCCGGACTATAGCTTCACCTTAAGTAAGTAAGATACCAAAGAATACATAATCGTAAGTTAAAAAATATAAATACAAAGTAGCAGTGTGGACTGGACTCATTATATTTCCTTGTTCGTCCACTTGGTCAAATGAATTGGTTGGTGCGTAATGCGTTCTATTAGTAGTCATAAGAAAGTTGTGCAGCACTGAGCATGCGAGCACAACTTTCTTTACTTTTGAAGGTTCCAAATGAATGGACTTACGAAGGATACGAAAACATGCAGACATAATGCCAAACACATTTTCAATTATACGACGAGTTCGGCTCAGTCGATAATTGAAAACACGTTCTGGTAAGGTTAAATTTCGGTGGGAAAACGGTTTCATTATATTTGTTCGCAATGCAAATGCATCATCAGCCACAAGCACATATGGAACGGCCCTTTCTCTTCCAGGCAGTGGTTTTGGAGCAGGTAAGTGCAAACGGTTGCTGTCTAGTGCTTGTCCAAATGTACATCTGTTGAATACAATACCGTCCGAGAATTTTCCGTTGCGGCCGACGTCAATGTACAAAAGTTTGTACTCGGCATCAGATATTCCCACGACGTGTTTTCCGTCCACTGCACCTACTCAATTCGGGAACTGCCACGCTTCGTTGAATTTTTCAGCTATTGCCTCCCATTCAGATTCACTATTCGGAATCTATCAAAAAAAATCCACTTTAATTCTTTAGTTAACCATTTCTGCACTTTATGAATAACTAAACCTTTATAAAGTCAGAAACAAGAACATTGAAAATGGAGTCAAGAACTTGGGGAATAATAGAGGAGATAGCTGGTTGGGAAATTCTAAAAAGGTACTGCAAAGATCTGAAATTTTCGCCAGTGGCCAGGAATCGCAGTGTGAGGACCAATCGCACCTCGGCAGAAATGCTCGTCCGCATTTTTGTATTTTGTTTTTGTATGTGAGGCTTCACCAGCGCCAGCAAGTAATCAAACTGTCTTGCGCCCATGCGGAGGAAATTTCGATATAAAGTTGGTTCCTCAGCGCGCAATTCGCGTAATAATTTTACACCAAATCCTTCTTTCTCCCGGACCTTCAACCAATTTTTTGTCCAAACCGAACGCTGTTTTCGTGAAGGCCTTGCACTGCGGATGTGCTCATCGTCCGTGCTGCTTTCTAAAATGTATGCGGCCAAAACCGCTATCTCAACATTTTTTTTGTCATTGCTATTGCTTTTTATCTGAAAATGAATTGCACTTAAGTTAAATATATCTATATAATTATGTGCATTAATAAACTCACAATATTTATTTTATTTCCTCAAAATAACTTTGACTTGTGCTGACGGCTTTTTTGCTTTGTGTCAAACCGTGTGATCATCAAAGTTTTGGGAGTCAATGCATTGACACTGATGAGTAAAAGTCAGGTTGACACACCTGTGCGTCAACGTAATTTGGGACAACATTGACCCAATAGTGTCAATCGTGTGATAGTCAATGTTTTAAGCATTGATACTGTAAACGTTGACCGTGAGATGACGGAGAAAATATGTATTTTTTGTGATGTCAAAGAGTCAACTCGTTGACCGATTTCGTTGACCGTGTAATCATAGCTTTACTGTTTGAATTTTTTTTTAGTTCTATAAATTTAAGAAAAAAGAAGATGAGCAAGAGGAACTGTGTTTTCAATGAAGAGCTCCAAGGTAGATTCAAAGTTTTCACCACAAAGCCAGGTTACTCCAAGCATGAAGCTTTCTGTACCATATGTGAAGTTAAGGTTTCAATCCCAAACAAGGAACGTTATGACTTGGAGCAACACATAGCATCAAAAAAACATACAAGATACAAATGCATTGCGAGCAGGTGAAACTTCAAATAAAATTACCTCGGCATTCATCCCAAGATTTACAAAACAGGATGACAAAATAGCCGCTGCAGAGGGTGCTCTTGCTTTTCATGCACTCAAACACCACTTCAGTTTTCGGTCTACAGATTGCTCGACTAAATTATATAAGGAAATCTTTAACGACTCGGAAATCGCAAAACGCCTTTCGTCAGCACATACAAAAACAAGATCAATAATTCAAAAGCATGTCATAGCCTAGTTTTGTATCGATAGTGTTTTAACCGCCGTTAGTGAAACACCGTTTTTGTCAATATCTACCGATGGAAGTAACCATGACAATATTAAAATATTTCCTATTTTAATACAGTATTTTAAAAAAGAAGTTGGTGTTCAGACCAAATTGATTCATTTGGACAAACTTAGTAGCGAAAATTCGGAAACTATTTCCAATTTTCTTTTGCAAACTTTAAAAAAGTTTGACATTGAAAAAAAATGCATTTCATTTTCTGCAGATAACTGCAATACAAATTTTGGAGGCTTAAATAGAGCAGGCGTAAATAACGTATTTTACAGACTTAAATCCTCAATAGGGAAAGAATTAATTGGAATTGGTTGTCCTGTCCACATATAGTTTCAAACGCAGCTAAATATGGCTTCGATATATTTTCTATTGATGCACATACATATACAATTAGAAATGAAAATCTAAAAGACTTTTGCGCCTCGCTTGAAGTAGAGCACAGAGTTGCTTCGTCACTGTACCACCAGATGGCTGTCTTTGTTTCCCGCAATTAATCGAATCCTGTGTATCCTGCTTTGAAAGCTTATTTTTTATCCAACATAAACTGTCCTGTTCTTTTAAAAACATTTTTTCAATCTGATTTATCTGAAACAATACGAACCTACCACTATAATAAAGCATTGCAATACGAACCTACCGATGTTCATTGTTCAAATGGTAGACATGTGCATTCAAGAGGACACAAGCGTCCACAGGTTTTTTCTCAAAACCCACCTCTGTTTATCAACTCCTACTCTCACCTCCCTGTGGTGAACATCGGGTGCCTAGTACCTCAACTGGAGATTGGGTTCTTACCCCAGTGGAAAGTTGTTGGGGGCAGCAAACGAGAGAGGGGGGGGAGAGGTGTTTCCACTAAGGCATCTCTCCTTATCCAGACGGCAGCGGACGAATTCTCGAGATGGAATCAACGGTGTAGTCTACAGTTCCAGTAAGGTTGAACTACTTAGTGAACACCTTATAGGGCTTCTACGACTTATTCGGAGCCCAGGCCTATAAGGAGCGGTTTATCCGACTCCCCGACCTTGGAGTTATACTAAGGATCTGACACTCCAGGTTTGGGGTTGTGCCGTCGGGGTGACTTCCTGGCCACGTAAAAATCTTCTATTTATGAAGCACCAACAAGCCTCGGATACGGACGGATTCACTGTTGACAACCCAAGCAAACGAAATAAGGACAACGAACTTTGGATCCGTACGTGGAATATTAGGTCCCTTAACAGACCACGTGCAGCCGAACAATTAGCGGAAGCCCTAAACTGCTGCAAGGCAGATATTACCGCCATCCAAAAAGTGCGATGGGATGGACCGGGCAAACGCAAACTAAAAGACTGCGATATATACTACAGCGACTGCTACCAAGAACAAAGACAGCGTCTATTTGGGTGTGGATTTGTTGTTGAAACTAGACTCAGGCAAAAAGTCTTGAGTTTCAACAGTGTGAGCGAGCGCATCACGACAATGCGCATCAAGGCTAAATTCGCCAACATAAGCCTAATATGCGCATGCCCCAACAGAGGAGAAAGATGAAGACACCAAAGACATATTCTTCGAGCTCTTGGACAAGACATATGAGCAGTGCCCTGGCTATGACATTAAAATTGTCTTAGGAGATTTTAATGCCAAGCTAGGAAGAGAAGACATCTATGGTGGCAAAATCGGGAGATACAGCCTGCACGACACCACCTCCGACAACGGATTCAGGCTGATCGATTTCGCTGCGGGGCGAGACGTTTTGGTAGCTAGTACGCAGTTCACACATCACAATATCCACAAGGGGACATGGAAATCTCCTGATCAATCAACCGTCAACCAGATTGACCACATTGCGATCGACGCACGACACTTCTCCAGTATACAGGATATCCGAACATTCCGAGGGGCCAACATTGACTCGGACCACTACCTCGTTGTAGCCAAGGTTCGGCTACGGATATCCTGATCCAAGCCAAAACAAGGAAGTACTGTGAGAAATTTCGACGTTAGACGGCTACAATCGCAAGAGACTGAAATGTCCTTTTCCGATCGAGTCTCTTATAACTTCATAAGGAGTCCTATGCTGCCGGCATTAAGCATTGAAAACCAGTGGCAACATTGCCTTGAAGCCATCAGGGATGCCGCCTCTGAAGTGCTAGGTTTCACATGGCCACCACAGCGAAACCCCTGGTTTGACGAAGAATGCCGGCAAGCGCACGCAAAACGACGCTGCACAGGAGGACCAGAGCTGCTCGCGAGCTCTACGAGCAGAAGAGGAGAGAGGAACACCGGCTTCTTAGATGGAAAAAAGAGAGCACGAGAAGCGCGCGATCGAGTAGATAGAGGGATGTTACAACAATAATGAGGTGCGTAAATTTTACCAAAAGGTAAAAAAAACCTCCCAAGGGTACCAGCCACGAACCGAAGCCTGTAAAGACGATCAGGGGAACATCGTAATAGAACCGCAGTCTATGTTGAGATTATGGAAAGACCACTTCTCCAAATTATATAACGGCGATGACGAACCAAATTCCGCTGTAAGGGAGATAGAACCACTCAACCTAGGTGACGTAGATCAACAATTCCGCCTACCCGACCTAGACGAAGTGAAGATAGCTATATCTAAACTGAAGTCAAACAAAGCTGCTGGAGCTGACGGCATCACTGCCGAACTATTTAAAGCAGCAGGCGATGACTTGGTAGGGAGCATGCACCAACTCATCTGCAAAATATGGTCGGAAGAAAGCATGCCCGATGAGTGGAATCTTAGCATAGTTTTCCCGATACATAAAAAAGGAGACCCTCTAAATTGCGCCAACTACAGAGGGATCAGTCTCCTTAACATTGCACATATGGAACGGCCCTTTCTCTTCCAGGCAGTGGTTTTGGAGCAGGTAAGTGCAAACGGTTGCTGTCTAGTGCTTGTCCAAATGTACATCTGTTGAATACAATACCGTCCGAGAATTTTCCGTTGCGGCCGACGTCAATGTACAAAAGTTTGTACTCGGCATCAGATATTCCCACGACGTGTTTTCCGTCCACTGCACCTACTCAATTCGGGAACTGCCACGCTTCGTTGAATTTTTCAGCTATTGCCTCCCATTCAGATTCACTATTCGGAATCTATCAAAAAAAATCCACTTTAATTCTTTAGTTAACCATTTCTGCACTTTATGAATAACTAAACCTTTATAAAGTCAGAAACAAGAACATTGAAAATGGAGTCAAGAACTTGGGGAATAATAGAGGAGATAGCTGGTTGGGAAATTCTAAAAAGGTACTGCAAAGATCTGAAATTTTCGCCAGTGGCCAGGAATCGCAGTGTGAGGACCAATCGCACCTCGGCAGAAATGCTCGTCCGCATTTTTGTATTTTGTTTTTGTATGTGAGGCTTCACCAGCGCCAGCAAGTAATCAAACTGTCTTGCGCCCATGCGGAGGAAATTTCGATATAAAGTTGGTTCCTCAGCGCGCAATTCGCGTAATAATTTTACACCAAATCCTTCTTTCTCCCGGACCTTCAACCAATTTTTTGTCCAAACCGAACGCTGTTTTCGTGAAGGCCTTGCACTGCGGATGTGCTCATCGTCCGTGCTGCTTTCTAAAATGTCAAACTATTTTAAAGAACAGATATGATCAAAGTTTTATTCCTCTAGCTACAAAATCAATTCTTAATAATTTAATTAAAAAAGGATTTGAAGACGAAGTAGACATTTTTAAGAAAGACTGCTTTTATTGTTACAAAAAGTCCTATGAGTATTTAGAAAAGTGGACAGTTCAATTTAAAGAATTTTTGTGTTTTCGATGGATGAATTTAGAAAAGATATATCTATGGGAAGACTTCAAAAGTATCGATTACCTAATTTCTAAAGAAGTTTTGTTGGATGACTCCAAGTTGTTTGACCAATTTTGTTATTTAAACAAGTTTCTTTCGAAAGAACTTCAAAATGAAAATTTTAAAAGCAGAATATCTGTTGAAAAGTGGGTCAGTTTCTTAAATTCGTCTTCAAATATTGAATTTTATTCAGAGCTATTACCAATGTGTCAGTTCTTTTTTGTATTCCTGGACAAAATGTGGACGTTGGACGTAGAACGTGTCTTCTCGTTGATGGGTTCACAATGGCAAAGAAACGGAATCAAATCGATTCTAGTAGTTGCCTACAACTTAAAAGATTTAAGCTGCAATAAGTTTTATGATACCTTTTAAATGAAAAAAAATATCTAGATCAAATTCGAGGCTCTCAAAAGTATGATACATCCTCAGATGAGGAAGAAAATTAACATATTTATGTAAAATAATCTACTTGATATCTTAATATATAAAAATCTAGTGTCATATATGTATGTTCCCAGTGAACTCTTCACCAAGTCAAGCGATTTCGATGAAAGTTGGCATTTTATGTGTAATTTGGTCTAACTTGAGATATAGGATAGTTTATATTTCTATTAATGGTCTTAATAATTTATAATTAACAATAATCTGATTGTCAATGTTGATATTTGTTATTAATCGTAAGTTTCATAAGTCTCGAACAGATGGCGCCTTAAATCAGATTTTTTACAGAAAACTGTTGGACCATCTATCGTGAACTTCTCATAGATGGCACCACGTTTTAATTCGAAATTTCTTTTTCAACAACACGTGGTGCAATGTGATATTTTGATCGATGTATAACGTAACATCGCTTTTTCTGGATTATTTCAAATTTAATTTCATGTGCTCTATATAATTCTGAATATTTCTTTTCAACTACTAAATTACAGTTTCATTAATACATCTAATATATAAAATATTCCTGTCACAGTGTTAGTTGCCATACTCCTCCGGAACGGCTAAACCAATTTCAATGAAATTTTGCAAATACATTCGGTAGGTCTGAGAATAGGTTTTTATTTATTTTTTATATTCCTAAGTGTTATGCTTTAATTGCATCAACATCGTACACGGTGCAACGATCTTACGATAGTGTTCAGTGACTCTATGTACAATGAAGCATTGCTTGCAATTGAGGATCTTTGCATTATCATTGCCAACTTACCACTCAGTCATTTCGGTATGCATTCACCAAATCGAAATGCATCTGATTTAATAGACGCTGAGTTGAATCGTGAACTTCAATACAATACTGTAGAAATGGCAGCGATTGTTGCTCGCAATGTCCCACTAATGAATGAAGAACAAAGAACCATTTATGACCACATCATGCTCGCAGTTTTGGCAAGATAGGTGGATTCTTTTTGTATGTACCAGGTGGAACTGGCAAAACATTCCTTTTTTCGCTAATTCTTGTTAAAATAGTGCAAAATTATTATCTGGTATGAATGCGTATGAGTAGTATACGCGATCTCATGCTCAGGCGTGACCAAGTTTATAAGCAATGGAAGCGTTTTCGCTGTAACGAACTTTACAATCTTTACCGCTCACTGCGTAACAGAGTTGTAATGGAAATACGTAGGGCAAAAACTCGAGTTTTTTCTACCCGTTTAAATGTTTCTGGGAACGGCAAAAGGATGTGGAGAAACTTACGATCTGTTGGTATCGGAAAATCTAAAGACAGTAACAGTGTAGACGTAGATTTGAATATGCTTAATAGGAAGTTTGTATCCTTTCAACAAACCATTAGTGGAACTGAAGATCCTTTACTAGAATCTTATAGCGATTCCACTCAGTCTTCTTCTACCAGTTTTCGATTTAGGGGAGTAAATTGTGCTGACGTACTAGAAAGCATACTTTCTATTAAATCTAATGCAGCTGGGCTCTATTGTGTACATCCACTATTTCTAAAGATTATTCTACCCGTGTTATTGCCCTACTTAACACACATTTTTAACACAGTACTTATGACTGGAGTGTTTCCTCCTCAGTGGAAAGTAGCAAAGATATTTCCTATTCCAAAAAATTCGAAAATGGATGATTTTAGGCCTATATCTATACTCCCGTTCTTATCAAAAGCCTTAGAAAAAATCATGCAACAGCAAATAAGCCAGTATATGAGACAAAGGAACATTTTAACACCCACACAATCAGGCTTTCGGAAGAACCACAGCTGCATTACAGCTCTCATAAATGTTACAGAAGATATACGACAGGGTATAGATAAAGATGGGGTTACATTTCTAGTCCTACTGGATTTCTCTAAGGCTTTTGATACTGTTGATCACAATACCTTATGTAGTAAGCTCCTAAATAAGTTCAACTTTTCCCCATGCGCTGTAAGGTTGATTTCATCCTATTTGAGAAATAGGCTCCAAGCTGTTGAATCAAATAACATTCTCTCAGACTTTTTACCAACTGTGAGTGGAGTCCCTCAGGGTTCAATCTTGGGACCTTTAATGTTTTCATTGTACATTACCGAACTCCCATCGATTATTAGGCAATGTTCTATACATTTGTACGCTGACGACGTTCAGCTTTATGTTAGCTGCCCATTGGGTCTAATCGAGCACACTGTTAGCTGTATAAACGATGATTTGGCAGAAATATCACGTTGGTCTTCAGAAAATGGACTCCTTTTAAACCCCATTAAATCCAAATGTTTGGTAATTTCTAGAAAAACACTGGACTTAACGTATTTTCCAACTGTCAGCTTAAATAACGCTAAAATCGAGTATACTAATACCGCTCGTAACCTTGGAGTTATTTTCAATCGAAATTTAACCTGGGACAACCATATAAATATTGCCGTTGGTAAGTCTTACGGTATCCTTCGTTCATTGTGGAACACACAATCTTTTACTCCCCTGGCTACTAGAGTTATAATTGCCAAAACTTTAATTATGCCTATATTAACTTATGGTTGTGAAATATTTTCAAAATGTAGCTATGCTAGTAAGCGAAAACTAAATGTTGTTTTCAATGCCATAATACGTTACACTTATGGTTTACGCAGGTATGACAGGATTTCTAATTTTTCATCTCGTTTGTACAATATGCCGTTTGATAGTCTTCTTCAGTTTCGTACCCTAAGTCTTTTCTCAGATATTATGTTAGCCCACAAGCCAACATACCTTTATGAAAGAATAAGCCATTTTTCATCAGGCAGATCCGGACTTTTAATGTTCCCTCGTCACTCATCCTTGGTTTCTGAACGTCAATTTTTCATTAATTCTACCCGATTGTGGAATAATTTGCCTCGACAACTTAGAAGGATAAATAACGCAGCACAGTTTAAGAAAGATCTTTAAACATACTTTTCTTGTTGAATTACTCTTATTAAATAAAAAAATAAATATAAAAAAAACATTATTAAATTAAAATTATATATAGAAATATAATTATGTACATTTCTATTTTATAAATTGTTATGGATTTCATCTATCATTATTGTTCGAGTAGCTCTCATAATAATAATAAATTCTATTTAAGCTTAGCAATAACTTATAAGATATTGTATCTTACTTTGTATAAGCAATCAATGAAATAAATATGAAATAATGCACTATGGCACACAAACATTCGCTTGAGGCGTTGAACAGGACATTGAAAGATATAAAAAACAACGACAGCCTATTTGGCGGCACTCTGTTGCTGCTTTCAGGTGATTTGAGACAAACACTTCCAGTTATTCCGCGTTCAACGTACGCTGATGAGATCAACGCGTGCTTAAAATCATCGCAACTGAAAGTAAATATGCGTGTTCAAATGCTTTAAGATCCATCCGCTGAAACATTCTCAAAACAACTGTTAGATAAAGGCGACGGAAAAGTCACTACAGATGAAACTGGATGTATAAAATTACCGGTCGATTTCTGCACGATTGTTGATTCACAAGATGCTCTCATTGACCAGATATTTCCCGATGTACTCAGACAATATACAAATCATGAGTGGCTGGCAGAAAGAGCAATTTTAGCAGCAAAAAATGTGGATGTCAACGAATTAAATCTCAAGATACAACATTTGTTACCAGGAGACTTGGGATCATACAAATTTGTTGATACAGTTTGTGATGCTACCGAAGTTGGATCTCCGGTAATTTTTTTTCGTCATTTGAACCCACCACGGTTGTGCAACGGCACGCGATTAGTAATTAAAAATGTTATCCAAGCCATAATTCTAAATTCCGAGGTGAAAATATAATATTACCGCGAATCCCTATTATGCCCACAGATGTGCCAATTCAATTCAAACGCCTTCAATTTCCAATTATTGGCATTTGCAATAACTATCAATAAGTCTCTAGGCCGACCGATGATTGTCTGCTGCTTACATTTGAGCACTTCATGTTTTTCACACGGACAATTATACGTGGCGTGCTCTCAAGTGGGCAAACCATCCAGTTTATTTGTATTGGCGAAAGATGGGATCACACAAAATATTGTTTACTCTTTTGCATTAAGGGATTGATATTGTTCTTTTGTAGTACAGTCATTATAAGCGATATGTATACAATTTTAAAGAATTAATTTTAATAAATTAAGAAAATTTGTTTAGTGATTTTTTATTTTAATATTTTATCACCTTTTACAGTGTTCTATACTTTCTTACTCTCCCACTTATATACCACATTCTTACACACTTACAATAAGTTATTTGTTTCTAGCAAAATATTCTCTACAAATTATTTATATGACAACACAACGTTTGTCGGGTCAGCTAGTTAAATCTATATAAATCTATAAATGCAAATAGTTTTATGAAAATTGCTTTTCGAAACTGGGGTCTCTATGAGTATCCCAGGTTATCAAGCTCTGACCATCACATCTGGAACATTAAAACAACAACGCAAATAAAAAAAACCTCGATACATTGTATTTGCACTACAAACTGCAAAAAATAAAAAAATATCTGCTGATCCTACAACGTTTGACCATTGTGATTTAACAGACTTAAAAGTGTATCTAAACTCTGATGTATATCTTCATGAAGATCTTAATATTTCTTTCGAAAGAAATAGATATAGCTTGTTGTTCAAAATGTATACGGATTTTCAAAGAACTTACTACAATAAAACCAACACTGAACCTTTGCTTTCATTAGGATCTATTTAAATCCCGTGCTCCAATTTTTGTTATAGACTGCAGACATCAAAATGAGACTTTGAAAACAGGACCTGTCGAAATACGCTTGGAGATGATTATTGAATACAATCCACTTGACCAAGTTGTTAACAGAATTTTCTAAGGATTATTATTATTTTTTTTAAATTTTTCAATGTAAACCCAAAAATAAAACCACAAAATATATAAATAAAATACAATATTATTACAAAAAAAAAAAGAAGCATGTATTATTATTCAAGATTTGCTCATTCCATTTAATTTACATCACCACTTCAAAATAATATAGGAATGTCATAACATTTGTATGTTTATTCATTTGCTATGAAGGGTAGGAAAGTGGTCATATACAGGATATGATCCTAAATGTCGTATTACAAATTGCAAAAGGTTTCTTTGGGGTGAAAAGTAACTTATGAAAAGAAGTATTGGGGTAATAATGCATGCTTATATCATATTGATTACTATTTACTAATAGTAGAACAATAGAGTTTTTCACCGCATTCATTCATGTGGTGAACCTTATCATAAATTTGTATTGTTGACACTTGGGATATCATCGGTGTAAATAAGGAAGCAGTTGGATAAACTTATGTATTGCGATCATCATGAATGCATATTTTAATTGTCAGCATTAATCCCTATAAATAAAATAATGTGTTGACCTTATTGACATATATTTGTATTCCGCAATAAAAATAACCCTTGAACCATTTTTCAGGACAGGGTTTAGTAATATGATTGACATGATGCTAGCAAAGCATCATGTCCCTCCTCCCTGATAAAGGAGGTATAGCCCTATTAGACAAATTAATGATATGATGGTAGTGAGGTATTAGGCTTTTGTTACACTAATTATTACCTCAATCCAGGAAAAATCCTAAAGCAATAGATGTAGATGGTCAAGTCCTATTAGTCAGATGAGTGACATGATGGTAACGATGCATCAGGGTCTTGATATATCAATGCACGTATTATAATCGTAAATTTTAATTGCGTAAATTTTAATCGTAAATTTTAATTGCCCTATTTAAATATTTTTAAAATATTTTTATTTCCGTTGTCTTTAAACATCCTCAAAATGTATTCCATTCAAAAATTCTAAAGCATCAGATAGAGGGGTCAAGTTCTATTAGTCCGATGATTGACATGATGCTATCGATGCATCAGGGTTTTGATATACCAATGCAAATATCACAATCGTAAATTTTAATTGTTGAAAATCAGAGGGTCTCTGAAAATGTGTGGATTGTAATGGTCTGCATACAAATACTTATGTTGGTATGTGTATTTTTTTGTTTGTCCTCTTTTTTTTTTTGTATAAATACTTTGAGCATTATAATCATAATCATCAGTTTATAGCAAAAATAAGCAACATGAATCATCAGGAAGCAAGTATAAAAATTACACAACAGATGGAAGAGTGGCTAGCAAAATATGGCTGCCAATGCTGGGAGTTCCAGCAGCTTCAGGATGCCGCTTTGGAGGAGGTTGGTAATGTGGATACTACCAACATTTACAGCCTTGTGGCAGTGGCCCACCTGCTGTATTTTTTAAAAATAAAAGCTTATAAAGGGGGGTTTGATGTAAGTCCCCTACCAGCAATCTTAATATATAAAAATCCAGTGTCATATGTATGTTCCCAGTGAACTCTTCACCAAGTCAACCGATTTCGATGAATGTTGGCATTTTATGTGTAATTTGGTCTAACTTGAGATATAGGATAGTTTATATTTCGATTAATGGTCTTAATAATTTATAATCTACATCTACACTAATATTATAAAGAGGAAAGATTTTTTTTTTGTATGTAACGAATAAACTCAAAAAGTACTGGACCGATTTGAATAATTCTTTTTTCATTAGAAAGCTACATTATCGCTGAGTAACATAGGGTATATTTAGTACTAGATTACTATAGAAATCTTTAGAAATTCATATTAAAACCAACCGAAGGTGTACAAAAATTAGCCATAAAATGTCTTTCATCGCATACGCTGCGAAGAGTATTCTGGCTGAATCACATACACGCTTCAGCTTCGGCTTCGCCTGACGTTTACGAGTTCAACCATAGGAATTCAATGCATGCTATCACAATGGAGCTTCGACCTCACGTTTCGTTTGACAATCGTAAGGAAAAGAACGTAATGTAACGTAATGTGACTCGAAACGGAAGCTCTAGTTCAATTATCTGAACATTTGCTTTGTCTGACAGCTCAAGAGCTGTAAAAAAATGTCAACAAACAAAATATTTGCTCTTTGGAGGGATGAAATAGAAATGTCATTCAAAGCAACCTCGAAGCATGCCCAACGTAACGCAGACGAAGCCGAACATGAAGCGTGTATGTGATTCAGCCATTAATGATAGGACAAACAAATCTTTTCTAATTTAGTGATTCATGGTCGTTTTAATTAGCATGCCTATAACTTAAATATCTGTACCTATTTATGTCTACCCATGCGAAGCCGGGGCAGGCCGCTATCTTAATAAATAAAAATCCAATGTCATATGTATGTTCCCAGTGAACTCTTCGCCAAGTCAACCGATTTAGATGAAAGTTGGCATTTTATGTGTAATTTGGTCTAGCTTGAGATATAGGATAGTTTATATTTCGATTAATAGTCTTAATAATTTATAAATAACAATAAACTGATTGTCAATGTTGATGTTTGTTATTAATCATAAGTTTCATAAGTCTCGAACAGATGGCGCCTTATATCAGATTTTTTTACAGAAAACTGTCGGACCATCTATCGTGAACTTCTCATAGATAGCGCCGATTTCGATGAAAGTTGGCATTTTATGTATTATGCCCACAGATGTGCCAATTCAATTCAAACGCCTTCAATTTCCAATTATTGGCATTTGCAATAACTATCAATAAGTCTCTAGGCCGAACGATGATTGTCTGCTGCTTACATTTGAGCACTTCATGTTTTTCACACGGACAATTATACGTGGCGTGCTCTCAAGTGGGCAAACCATCCAGTTTATTTGTATTGGCGAAAGATGGGATCACACAAAATATTGTTTACTCTTTTGCATTAAGGGATTGATATTGTTCTTTTGTAGTACAGTCATTATAAGCGATATGTATACAATTTTAAAGAATTAATTTTAATAAATTAAAAAAATTTGTTTAGTGATTTTTTATTTTAATATTTTATCACCTTTTACAGTGTTCTATACTTTCTTACTCTCCCACTTATATACCACATTCTTACACACTTACAATAAGTTATTTGTTTCTAGCAAAATATTCTCTACAAATTATTTATATGACAACACAACGTTTGTCGGGTCAGCTAGTTAAATCTATATAAATCTATAAATGCAAATAGTTTTATGAAAATTGCTTTTCGAAACTGGGGTCTCTATGAGTATCCCAGGTTATCAAGCTCTGACCATCACATCTGGAACATTAAAACAACAACGCAAATAAAAAAAACCTCGATACATTGTATTTGCACTACAAACTGCAAAAAATAAAAAAATATCTGCTGATCCTACAACGTTTGACCATTGTGATTTAACAGACTTAAAAGTGTATCTAAACTCTGATGTATATCCTCATGAAGATCTTAATATTTCTTTCGAAAGAAATAGATATAGCTTGTTCTACAAAATGTATACGGATTTTCAAAGAACTTACTACAATAAAACCAACACTAAACCTTTGCTTTCATTGGGATCTATTTAAATCCCGTGCTCCAATTTTTGTTATAGACTGCAGACATCAAAATGAGACTTTGAAAACAGGACCTATCGATATACGCTTGGAGATGAGAACATCAAAAAACATTCCTGCAAATACTTCAGCTTATTGCCTCATGCTTCATGATCGGATTATTGAATACAATCCACTTGACCAAGTTGTTAACAGAATTTTCTAAGGATTATTATTATTTTTTTTTTCATTTTTCAATGTAAACCTAAAAATAAAACCACAAAATATATAAATAAAATACAATATTATTACAAAAAAAAAAAGAAGCATGTGTTATTATTCAAGATTTGCTCATTCCATTTAATTTACATCACCACTTCAAAATAATATAGGAATGTCATAACATTTGTATGTTTATTCATTTGCTATTAAGGGTAGGAAAGTGGTCATATACAGGATATGATCCTAAATGTCGTATTACAAATTGCAAAAGGTTTCTTTGGGGTGAAAAGTAACTTATGAAAAGAAGTATTGGGGTAATAATGCATGCTTATATCATATTGATTACTAATAGTAGAACAATTGAGTTTTTCACCGCATTCATTCATGTGGTGAACCTTATCATAAATTTGTATTGTTGACACTTGGGATATCATCGGTGTAAATAAGGAAGCAGTTGGATAAACTTATGTATTGCGATCATCATGAATGCATATTTTAATTGTCAGCATTAATCCCTATAAATAAAATAATGTGTTGACCTTATTGACATATATTTGTATTCCGCAATAAAAATAACCCTTGAACCATTTTTCAGGACAGGGTTTAGTAATATGATTGACATGATGCTAGCAAAGCATCATGTCCCTCCTCCCTGATAAAGGAGGTATAGCCCTATTAGACAAATTAATGATATGATGGTAGTGAGGTATTAGGCTTTTGTTACACTAATTATTACCTCAATCCAGGAAAAATCCTAAAGCAATAGATATAGATGGTCAAGTCCTGTTAGTCAGATGAGTGACATGATGGTAACGATGCATCAGGGTCTTGATATATCAATGCACGTATTATAATCGTAAATTTTAATTGCGTAAATTTTAATCGTAAATTTTAATTGCCCTATTTAAATATTTTTAAAATATTTTTATTTCCGTTGTCTTTAAACATCCTCAAAATGTATTCCATTCAAAAATTCTAAAGCATCAGATAGAGGGGTCAAGTTCTATTAGTCCGATGATTGACATGATGCTATCGATGCATCAGGGTTTTGATATACCAATGCAAATATCACAATCGTAAATTTTAATTGTTGAAAATCAGAGGGTCTCTGAAAATGTGTGGATTGTAATGGTCTGCATACAAATACTTATGTTGGTATGTGTATTTTTTGTTTGTCCTCTTTTTTTTTTTGTATAAATACTTTGAGCATTATAATCATAATCATCAGTTTATAGCAAAAATAAGCAACATGAATCATCAGGAAGCAAGTATAAAAATTACACAACAGGTGGAAGAGTGGCTAGCAAAATATGGCTGCCAATGCTGGGAGTTCCAGCAGCTTCAGGATGCCGCTTTGGAGGAGGTTGGTAATGTGGATACTACCAACATTTACAGCCTTGTGGCAGTGGCCCACCTGCTGTATTTTTTAAAAATAAAAGCTTATAAAGGGGGGTTTGATGTAAGTCCCCTACCAGCAATCTTAATATATAAAAATCCAGTGTCATATGTATGTTCCCAGTGAACTCTTCACCAAGTCAACCGATTTCGATGAATGTTGGCATTTTATGTGTAATTTGGTCTAACTTGAGATATAGGATAGTTTATATTTCGATTAATGGTCTTAATAATTTATAATCTACATCTACACTAATATTATAAAGAGGAAAGATTTTTTTTTTGTATGTAACGAATAAACTCAAAAAGTACTGGACCGATTTGAATAATTCTTTTTTCATTAGAAAGCTACATTATCGCTGAGTAACATAGGGTATATTTAGTACTAGATTACTATAGAAATCTTTAGAAATTCATATTAAAACCAACCGAAGGTGTACAAAAATTAGCCATAAAATGTCTTTCATCGCATACGCTGCGAAGAGTATTCTGGCTGAATCACATACACGCTTCAGCTTCGGCTTCGCCTGACGTTTACGAGTTCAGCCATAGGAATTCAATGCATGCTATCACAATGGAGCTTCGACCTCACGTTTCGTTTGACAATCGTAAGGAAAAGAACGTAATGTAACGTAATGTGACTCGAAACGGAAGCTCTAGTTCAATTATCTGAACATTTGCTTTGTCTGATAGCTCAAGAGCTGTAAAAAAATGTCAACAAACAAAATATTTGCTCTTTGGAGGGATGAAATAGAAATGTCATTCAAAGCAACCTCGAAGCATGCCCAACGTAACGCAGACGAAGCCGAACCTGAAGCGTGTATGTGATTCAGCCATTAATGATAGGACAAACAAATCTTTTCTAATTTAGTGATTCATGGTCGTTTTAATTAGCATGCCTATAACTTAAATATCTGTACCTATTTATGTCTACCCATGCGAAGCCGGGGCAGGCCGCTATCTTAATAAATAAAAATCCAATGTCATATGTATGTTCCCAGTAAACTCTTCACCAGGTCAACCGATTTCGATGAAAGTTGGCATTTTATGTGTAATTTGGTATAACTTGAGATATAGAATAGTTTATATTTCGATTTATGGTCTTAATAATTTATAATTAACAATAAACTGATTGTCAATGTTGATGTTTATTATTAATCGTAAGATTCATAAGTCTCGAACAGATGGCGCCTTAAATCAGATTTTTTACAGAAAACTGTCGGACCATCTATCGTAAACTTCTCATATATGGCGCTACGTTGGAATTCAAAATTTCTTTCTCAACAACACGTGGTGCAATGTGATATTTTGATCGATGTATAACGTAGCATTGCTTTTTCTGGATTATTTCTCATTTAATTTTATGTGCTCTATATAATTCTGAATATTTCTTTTCAATTACTAAATTACAGGTTCATTAATACATCTTCTTAATATATAAAAATCCAGTGTCAGATATATGTTCCCAGTGAACTCTTCACCAAGTCAACCGATTTAGATGAAAGTTGGCATTTTATGTGTAATTTGGTCTAGCTTGAGATATAGGATAGTTTATATTTCGATTAATAGTCTTAATAATTTATAATTAACAATAAACTGATTGTCAATGTTGATGTTTGTTATTAATCATAAGTTTCATAAGTCTCGAACAGATGGCGCCTTATATCAGATTTTTTTACAGAAAACTGTCGGACCCTCTATCGTGAACTTCTCATAGATGACGCCGATTTCGATGAAAGTTGGCATTTTATGTGTAATTTGGTCTAACTTGAGATATAGGATAGTATATATTTCGATTAATGGTCTTAATAATTTATAATCCGTGGCATGATGGTTAGTGCTATGGACTGTCATGCGAGAGGTCTTGGGTTCGATCCCTGCCTGTGCCACCTAAAGTTTTTTTCACGGGTACTGCCTCTTTCGAGGAATTGACAAATTCTCCAAGAGTAATTCTTGTCATGAAAAATTGCTTTCTCAAATTAGCCGTTCGGATTCGGCATATAAACTGTAGGTCCCCTCCATCCCTGCAATTACTCGCACACAGGAATGGTTGAGAGTTGTAAGTCACTAGGCCCTGGTTCTCTACGGACTGTTGCGCCACCTAATTTATTTTATATTTAATTTATAATCTACGCTAATATTATAAAGAGGAAAGATTTGTATTTTTGTATGTAACGAATAAACTCAAAAAGTACTGGACCGATTTTAATAATTCTTTTTTCATTAGAAAGCTACATTATCACTGAGTAACATAGGGTATATTTAGTACTAGATTACTATAGAAATCTTTAGAAATTGATATTAAAACCAACCGAAGGTGTAAAAAAATTAGCCATAAAATGTCTTTCATCGCATACGCTGCGAAGAGTATTAATGATAGGACAAAAAAATGTTTACTAATTTAGTGATTCATGGTCGTTTTAATTAACATGCCTATAACTTAAATATCTGTTCCTATTTATGTCTACCCGTGCGAAGCCGGGACGGGCCGCTAGTCTTAATATATAAAAATCCAGTGTCATATGTATGTTCCCAGTGAGCTCTTCACCAAGTCAACCGATTTCGATGAAAGTTGGAATTTTATGTGTAATTTGGTCTAACTTGAGATATAGGATAGTTTATATTTCGACTAATGGTCTTAATAATTTATAATTAACAATAAACTGATTGTCAATGTTGATGTTTGTTATTAATCGTAAGTTTCATAAGT
The DNA here is from genome assembly GCA_951509635.1 of Eupeodes luniger. Taxonomy (NCBI): domain Eukaryota; kingdom Metazoa; phylum Arthropoda; class Insecta; order Diptera; family Syrphidae; genus Eupeodes; species Eupeodes luniger. The sequence continues at coordinate 193,727,645 of OX608073.1, read as the reverse complement.
TTCGAACAGATGGCGCCTTAAATCAGATTTTGTACAGAAAACTGTCGGGCCATCAGTCGTGAACTTCTCATAGATGGCGCCACGTTGGAATTCGAAATTTCTTTTTCAACAACACGTGGTGCAATGTGATATTTTGATCGATCTATAACGTAACATCGCTTTTTCTGGATTATTTCTCATTTAATTTCATGTGCTCTATATAATTCTGAATATTTCTTTTCAACTACTAAATTACAGTTTCATTAATACAATCTTAATATATAAAAATCCAGTGTCATATGTATGTTCCCTGTGAACTCTTCACCAAGTCAACTGATTTCGATGAAAGTTGGCATTTTATGTGTAATTTGGTCTAACTTGAGATATAGGATAGTTTATATTTCGATTAATGGTCTTAATAATTTATAATCTACACTAATATTATAAAGATTAAAGATTTGTATTTTTGTATGTAACGAATAAACTCAAAAAGTACTGGACCTATTTTAATAATTCTTTTTTCATTAGAAAGCTACATTATCACTGATTAACATAGGGTATATTTAGTACTAGATTACTATAGAAATCTTTAGAAATTCCTATTAAAACCAACCGCTGCGAAGAGTATTATTGATAGGACAAAACAATGTTTTCTAATTTAGTGATTCATAGTTTTAATTAGCATATAGTTTTAATTAGCATGCTTATAACTTAAATAATTGTACCTATTTATGTCTACCCGTGAGAGGCCGGGACGAACCGCTAATAAAATATATACTCTGTACAAGTGCTGCACGGAAGCATTTAATCTTTCTTATACAACTAGAAATAAATCTTTATATAATGTTTGATAGACGATAATTCAATCAAATCAAATCAATGCATACATTTTTTTGTCGCAAAATTGCTCTTACACAAAACAACACCAATTGCAATAGTCATAATAGTTCCTTTCAAAAGCAGTTTCTAAATGATCGCAATTTCACTGAAAAAACAAACGTGCATTAATATAAAAAACGGCGTTTATTGACTGCTTATTTATTGTCACAACAAACTTTTTCTTGTCAGAGTGAACGGTTTATTAAAAAAAATTTCAGCGTTTGATAATCGTTTGTTAATAATATTAACGGCCGTTTATTAAATGAAAAATAAAGCACTTAATCACCGTTTATTAAAATTAATAACTATATTAATTGCCGCAAACATCTTAGTTATTAAAAATGATTAATCGTTTATTGCGACAATAAACAAGACGTTTGAAAAGGGATTGTTCAAGATTATATCCCAACCTTCATCCAATATCACAACCAATTCTCAAATTTACAAATAGTTTATTATTTTTTATAACCTTATTCACTGAGACATACAAATTTGTCAATTGAAAAATAATAAACCGTTTATTGTTGCAATGAACAGCATTATTAAGAGACGAATTGGAAAATTTACAAGTAGTTTATTATTTTTATAACCCTATTCACGCATTACAAATCTACAACGAAAACACGAACAAATTACATTCATTCTGTCACTACACCGAGCATTGTGTTCACACTCAGCTCAACTTGGCCAGAACTCGGTGACATTAATTTGCAAAGGTTATTTTGTCATTCGCAAGGATATAATTCACACTATGCTGTTACCAAAAGGTTGCCTAGTAGAACCGAACAAGACCAACAAAAAAGTAGTAGAAGCAGAAAAAGAGAAGTAGAAGCAAAAGAAATAGAAGTAAGGAAGTTGAAAAGAGTGAACCAGACCGCAGAAACCAGTTTGACTTTGATCGCCGCTAAGCAAGGATCAGTGGTAAGTAAGTTTGATATTAACAGAGGCTTGCCCCCACCAGAGGTAACGCATTACAAGATGCGTTATCATATAGTAAAAAGTACTTACATTTTACCGAAGACAATTTTAAAACTAGTTTTGAATGCAATCTCTCCGCCAAAGGTGTCTTAACAATAATAGGTATAATATTTCTTCTTTAAATTGATGCTTATTACTTATTAGATTGTATTCATTTGAAGTACCGAGGAGGAGCTCATCACCTGCGTATATTCGAATTTCTAGATGTTGACTTACATAGAAGTATAGCTTACTTTAAGCTATAAAAAAAACTATAGGCGTACAAAAACAATATTTCTGGAATTCTGGATACCCGAAAATGGTAAGGGCTGCGGACTCACTACCAATTATTATCCGTAAAAGCATAAAGCCTTCCAACCCAAGACAAATGCGAATCTTTTTCTACATTTTTTACTACTATTCACGTATTCCAGTAGTGATGGGTCGCATATCATCCCTCCTACCTTAGCAGCACCCTATACTAAATTTTTAAGATTTGGTTATATTTGTCAACAAAATAAAAAAACACGTAAACTGTCGTTATCTATCGTTAACTATCGTTACTTTTCGACGAAAAAGTGCACATGACGTCCAAAAATAAAACATAAGTTTTGATTGTTCTTGTCTATATTTATTCAACAATTATTAGTGGCAGCACTGTACGCAGGTGTCAAACAAAAAAATTCAATAATATGCTTTTAACAAAAATTATTTTAATTGAGAAGAGTAAACGGTCAACAAGTGCGTCTCGAATTTACTAAATTTATTTAGTGAATTTGTGTCTTTCGATAATGTTGTAAGGTGAGTTACCACAGTTATTGTTTTTTTCTGTCTTTGTTTTCCTTTGATCCAAAATATTCAAATTTTTTTCCTTTGCTTCCTTTGCCAATTTTTTTTTTTAGATAGCTCATACTATGTATATTTATATGTTTTTGTAAAATGAGTTACGGTAATTCAAGCTACAAAAGTGTAACATGAGTCACCGCAATTTAAATCTTAATAAAGTTTGTTTTTGCTAACTATTTTTATTTTGAAGCTAAAATGCCACTCACGCCAGCTGAAAAACGAAGAGGAGAAAAGAAAAATTAAAAAAAGGGAAAAAAAGAAATAGTGTAACAGCCACCTTCAGTTTAAAATACACACACAAACATCATACATAAAAAGAACATACCCATATTACATATTATACAAACATAAAACATATAATATTTTTAATTATATAAATTATTTATTCCTAATAATAAGCACATTTTCCATTGTCTTATAAAAATCAAAAGTGCTTAATTTTGTGAAGAGGAAACATATTTTTTCATGTGTGCTTCTTCTTTTTTGGTATAAAAGGGCGAAGCAAATCATACCTAGCAAGCATTCTGTTCAATAAACTTGTATTGTAAACACACAACTAATAGTTGCAGTTACTATTTTATTATTAATAGTTTGCTTTCATCGCTGGCATCAGTAGACAAGCTGAACATAATTACTTGGTTGCTTGGCTCTGCTTCTAATCATCATCGTCGCTCAACTCGCTCCACTCGCTTACATATAGCTTCAGCATCACTCTCATCACACACACACTTACGCAAACATTTGTGTTCTCTTTGGAAACGCAACCCCATCGTTTTAATTGGCGCCCAACCCAGTGTTCCCAGGTTTTCAAAAACAAAATCCCCCTTTTGTGACACCAAAACACTTACTTTTCCCTTTGAACGAAAAAAAAATCTCTAAGTGATTAAGATTTGCATGTAATTTTTATAAAATTTTATTGTTTATTTTCTCATACATATTCATACAAAAAGAAAAGAATTCAAAAAGGGGAGATCAGTATGAAAAAAACATTATTTTTTTATGAGTCCCATCACAATGGAGTTGAATAAATAATAACTTAAAGAAATACAATTCAAAAAGGTCACTTCAGTTTATAAATACACTAGCGGCCCGTCCCGGCTTCTCACGGGTAGACATAAATAGGTTCAGATATTTAAGTTATAAGCATGCTAATTAAAACGACCATGAATCACTAAATAAGAAAACATTTTTTTGTTCTATCAATAATACTCTTCGCAGCGTATGCATGCGATGAAAGACATTTTATGGCTAATTTTTTTACACCTTCGGTTGGTTTTAATAGGAATTTCTAAAGATTTCTATAGTAATCTAGTACTAAATATACCCTATGTTACTCAGTGATAATGTAGCTTTCTAATGAAAAAAGAATTATTAAAATCGGTACAGTACTTTTTGAGTTTATTCGTTACATACAAAAATACAAATCTTTCCTCTTTATAATATTAGTGTAGATTAATTCTTTGTATAAGTACCATCACAACTGGGTTGAAGAAATAATACAAGTACAAAAAGTAAAAACATATGTAGCGTAAGTAGACACGTGTGGACTCACCACTCTGTCACTCGGCTGAACGCAGCCGCAGTGAAATCAACCAGTCAACCTCCACATCGTTCTCTGAACGCTCAGCTATCATCGTCATCGTGGCTAGTTCATCATTCCGTGTCTGCATCTCGTCGAGTCAAGCTCATTATTTTCTTCTCTAATTGCTAAGGTATTGTATTAATGTTTTTGTAAAACCGAATAAAATTTGTATATACAGTATTTAACATTTTTGCCTTCATATTGAGACACTAAAACTGGTGACACCGACGTGATTCAGTTAACACGCCGTTGTTTCACTGCAGCCCAGTAACACAACAAGAAGCAGAATGTGCCGTGTACTTGCAAACACATCGCTGCTGCAGACAACTGTACACGCCGTTCACATTGCCCAGCAACAGCATTACAACTATCTTGGCTCAACATATAACGGCAGCATCAAAAGCAACAAGAAGGAGCGTGTGCCGTTCGTACATCTGGTATTGCATCACCCAGTTATTTTCAACAAAGGGCAAGCGTACAACGACACGCACCGTTAGCAATTCTAGCAACAGCATTGCAGTCTTTTTCGCCATCGGCCAACGGCAAGACAGGCACCAACAAGCAATGCCATCCTGTCAGGAGGGAGTTTAAACTACAAGCAAGCAGCATCGATCTCATCATTAGTTTTCTTTTCATTATTTTTGCATCTGCATTTAGAAAGCGCTTCTCGCATATTTTTAAGCTTTTTCCAAATAATTTTGCACTTCAACAAGAATAAAATTGATTTTTTTGTTCTATAATTTATCTTCTTTTCAAGTTAATAAACTCATTCTTTCAATTATTCTATTTTGTACAGTTTGTTACGCGTCGAGATCAGAATGCCGAACTTGTCAGATGATGATGCCAGCTCACAGCAGGGCGCGGTTGACCGTCAAAGCTCATCAGGCTTCGCTAGTGGTGCAGGGAGCGAAGGAGTACCTCCAAGCGCCCAAGTAAGTGCAATAACATTAAACAATTTACCGTTTTGTCCGGAAAATCCGGACGTGTGGTTTAGGATTTTAGAGGGACAGTTCGCGGTAGGTAATATCAGGTCGGATAATTCTAAATATTTTACAACACTCGGGTTGCTAGATACGCGAACGGTTAACTTGTATAAAGACATAATTTTGAATCCGCCCGCGAGCGGCTTGTACGATCACTTAAAAACAAATATTCTTGCTCGCTTAATGGAATCGGAGGACGTTCGCTTGCAAAAATTAATACATGATACAGCGTTGGGTGACAAGAAACCCAGTGAATTATTGAGAGCCATGCGTGCGTTAGCCGGTAAGCAACTCCAAGAATCGGTTTTAAGGAGTTTGTGGCTACAACGATTGCCGTTAACGGTTCAAGCCATTTTAACGTGTTCAACAGACAGTTTAGATGTTCTAGCTCAGACGGCGGATAGGATCGTGAGTTTAGTGCCAAGTTCTAATGAAGCTTTTTCAGTAGTCAATGCCAACAACCCTCGTGTCGGGTCAATCCCCCGAGTCAGTCAAAAATGCGATTTCGCCTTTTGAGGCATTGCAACTAGAAGTTGCCGCCTTACGTCGACAGATTAATCAGACTTCTGACAGAGGCAGATCATCGTCTCCGCGACCGAGTTTTAGTCGCGGTTGGTCTAATCAGCAATGGTGCTGGTATCATCGCCAGTTTGGCAACCGAGCTCTCAAATGCGAACCACCGTGCAGTTTCGCATATCGAAATCGGAACTCTTCGGAAAACTAAATGCCCAATCGTTAGCGGCTTGCGATACGGGCTTTTGATTTTCAAACTGCCGCCTATTCATTCAAGATGCAGCAAACAAGTTGACATTTCTCGTTGACTCCGGGGCGGACGTCTGGGTTGTTCCCGCGAACGCGGCAATCCGTAGACGCCACCCCAAATCAAACTGCCTGTTTGCGGCCAATGGCCCCGTAGTGTCAACGTACAGCCGCATACGACTTTTGTTAGACCTAGGTCAACGCCGCAAATTTTCTTGGGTTTTCATTTATGCCAATGTTAGCAAACCTATCTTAGGCGCAGATTTTCTGAGGAATTTCGGACTTTTGGTAGATTTGAAGAACGGTCGGCTTGTTGATCCACAATCCAATTCACTTTCGTTAGGTAGACTCAACGCAAACCCTATCTGTTTTAGCTGAAGGCTCCGTTGATGAAAGCATTCATAATTTAATTTAACAACACAGCATAGTTTCGAAGGAAAATGTTTTTATACGCCCCGTACAGCACGACGTTAAGCACGTCATCCTCTCCGGCTCCACGCGACCAATTAATATCAAGCCTCGGCGTCTTCCTCCGGACAAGCTTAAGGTCGCCAAAAAGGAATTTGATTTCCTTTTGCAGCAAGGCATTTGTAGGCCAAGCAGTAGTCTCTGGGCCACACCTTTGCACCTCGTGCGCAAGAAAAATGGAGAGTGGATACCGCGTGGAGACTATAGGTTGCTCAATGCGGCTACGGTACCCGATAGTTATCCCATCTCACACATCCAAGATTTCGGGCATCAACTCCATGGCCAAACGGTCTTTTCTACTATCGACCTAGTACGTGCTTATCATCAAATTCCCATTGATGAGGGCGACATTCCCAAGACGGCAATCACCACTCCATTTGGACTTTTTGAGTTCACCAGAATGACCTTTGGTTTCAGGAACGCCTCCCAAACATTTCAGCGCTTCATTCATTCCATCTTTAGAGACCATCCGTTTAGCTTCATCTACATTGATGATATCTTGGTCGCTTCCAAAGATTTGAACGAACATCTCTACCATCTCGAAAGCCTTTTTCAGCGTCTAGAGAAGTATGGTCTCGTGATAAACACGGAAAAGTGTAATTTTGCCAAAAGCAATGTCACATTTCTCGGACACTTTATTTTGGCTGACGGTGTAAGACCATCTCCTGACAGAGTAGAAGCGATCGCAAATTATAAACTTCTTAAGAATATTTCCGAGCTAAGGCGGTTTCTAGGCATGTTGAACTTTTACCGCCGATTTATCTCAAACGCAGCTCACATACTTTTTCCATTGACCGAAATACTAAAGGGTAAAAAGAAGAGAAATGATAAAACAATAATCGAATGGTCATTCGAGACTACCAAGGCGTTTAAGCGCTGCAAAGAGGCTTTTTGTGAGGCGGCCCTATTGGCGTTTCTTATTCCAGACACGAAATATTCTCTTTGTGTCGACGCGTCAGATCTCGCGGTTGGAGGTGTATTGCAACAATGGAACAAAGGGGCTTGGCAGCCACTTTCCTTTTTCTCAGTTAAACTCAATCGTGCTCAAAGCGGCTACAGCACCTATGATCGCGAACTATTAGCTGTTTACCTTTCCGTCAAGCATTTTCGGCACTTCCCCGGAGCTCGACCTTTCACAATTTTCACTGATCACAAGCCTCTGACCTTCGATTTTCGGCAGAAGCCTCGTCAGCTCCGGCATCTCGACCTAATCGGTCAATTTTCAATGGACATTCAGTATATCCCCGGCTCTGAAAATATTGTTGCCGACACACTCTCGTGACTTGAAGAGATTGTTTTACCCACACAGATCGACTATCAAGCCATCACTAAAGCCCAGGTCAATGATCCAGAGCTGCGTGATTTGCGCTCTTCTGACTCGTCTTTGCGTTTCGAAAACCTAATGATCCCCGGTTCAACGGAATCTATTTTATGTGATACTTCATGTAAGCTTCCACGCCCATTCATTCCTGAGCACTTTCGAAAATCGGTTTTTGAAACTGTCCACGGGCTTGATCATCAAGCTGTACGGTATTCAGTCAAAACAATGTCGCGGAAGTTTATCTGGCCTGGAATAAATAAAGATTGCCGCGGTTGGGCAAGGGCTTGTGTACCCTGCCAAAAATCAAAAAATTTCAAAACACGTCCGAACTCCAATCGGGAATTTTCCTCTGGCCACCAAGCGTTTCGATGAAATTCACATCGACCTAGTAGGGCCCCTTGCACCTTCCGAAGGCTTTCGATATTTGCTCACTGTGATCGATAGATACACTAGGTGGCCGGAAGCAATTCCGATTCAAGACATTACAGAGGAAATATTCTCCAACGCGCTGTTTATAAATTGGTTTTTACGTTACGGTATTCCGTCCGTTGTCGTCACTGATCAAGGTACGCAATTTGAATCCAGTTTATGCAATGAACTTTGCAAACGACTTGGCATGATTTGCAATGGTCTAGAAAGCTTCCACACGTTTTACTGGGACTTAGGGCAGCGTATCGGGAAGAATTTAAGGCTAGCGCAGCTGAGTTAGTTTTCGGCCAAAACATTCGTCTGCCGTCAGATTTTCTCGTGACCAATAAAACAACAGTTCCGCAATCTGATTTCATCAAGAAATTGTATCGACACTTCGAAACCGTTCGCCCCTCCGCGCCTACACGTCATTGTATTCAAAAACCTTTTTGTATTTAAAGAACTCAAACATTGCTCTCGTGTTTTCGTAAGGGTCGACTCGGTTCGTAGGCCTCTGCAACAACCTTACGACGGGCCATTCGTTGTTCTCAGTCGCGACGCTAAAAAATTTAAAATTCTGATTAACGGCAAAGAATCCATCATTAGAATTGATCGTTTAAAGCCGTGTTTTACAGAAACAGAAGCCGAAGACGTCGTCGAGCAATCAAGGCCACTGTCCTCGGTAATCAGAAAGGTTTCATTCTCCGAAAACCAAAACCACACGTCCGATCAAAAAACGCGAACATCGTGGCTGGTTCATCATTCTGTGTCTGCATCTCGTCGAGTCAAGCTCATTATTTTCTTGTTTAGAGTTAATTGCTTAAGTATTGTATTAATGTTTTTGTAAAACCGAATAAAATTTGTATATACAGTATTTAACATTTTTGCCTTCATACTGAGACACTAAACATACTTTAAAATAAATAAATACATTTTTTATCACATATTATGAGTTTATGTTAATATTTGTACATGGAATTGTTATGTAGTGCAAGACAATCTTTTCAAACAACAAATTCATAGCAACTATCTTTTTTAAGTAGAGCTTTGGTATACAATATTCCACTTAAGGTGGAATTAGATGTCTTATTACGAAGTTTTGTTTTGTTTGTATTTATAGCAGAAAAAATCCATTCTGATTTTGTCCTACTGTGAGGAAGGCAGAAAATGAAAGCAATAAAATTCTTTAAGAGAGAAAACATATCGATATTCTCATCATCCAAATTTGTATCTAAAATTTCTTTCCAAAAAGCTTGAATATTTTCGGTAGATATATTCTTGGTGTCAACATTTCTAAGCAATCTATATTCCCTATAAATTGAAATCCATTCATTTTCAACAAAAATGTGTCCGAAATATTTGAACAACTTACAAAGGGATTCGACATTTTTGTTTTTGAGAGAAAGTGGACTTACAAATTTTAAAACTTTATGTAGTTCTCCTTGTCCAGATGAAAAATCGAAACGTTTTACAATTTCTTCACATGCCCTTATTAGAAAATGTCTACAATTAACCTTAAAATTTATTTTTTCATTTTCGGTAAGACCAGAAGATTCTAATTTAAGGGAAGTTTGAGGGCCAAGATATACATTTTTTATACTATCAAAATTTTCTTCAATAGTTAAATCAATTTCAAATATATTTGCAATACTATTTAAATATTCGCTTTAAAAAAAAAACAATCAGCAACTGTCTTAAGTGTCAGTTCAACTCGGTCAAATAAAATATGAATTTTAACGTCTTCCGATTGCATTTCAAGGTTCAGTTTCATAAAAAAACGGTAAGAAGAAATCTAAAAATTCTAAACATAAAACCGTTGTTGGTTTTTCAAGAACCCTGTATATTTTTTCAAATTGAATTTTGTTAATAGAATCTTCCAAATAACTTTCCAAAAATCACAATAGTAAAGTTTGACATTGCTCAATAAGTCTTTTGATAACCATACAGGGACAACCATAGTGTTTGCGATGGCTGCAGCATTTTATGTGGCTTAACGTTGCAAAAGGCTTGAAATTCCTTGAAAGCATGTTGTCTTTTTGCACTGCAATTGAAATGCGAGAAGATTTCACGACAACAAATTTCTATTTCGTCAGGCAGGAATTTAAAGGCGTTGCTTGCCACGAGATGGAACGAATGGCACACACACCGCATGATGAACAAATTTGGAATGACATCTTTGAAAAGTTTCGAGACAGAATTTTGTTTTCCCACCATAACACTGGCACCGTCCGAAGCAAATGCTACTAAATTCTTTTCAAATGGAATATTGTGCATTTTAAAAAAATCAGTGATCTTTGCAAACAACGTTTTAGCATTTGCTTCAGGAACTTCAATTATGGTGAGAAAACGTTCATGCACTATTAAGTTATTTACGAATCTACACACAATAACTAAAATTTTTTTTGAGTCGATAGTCGTCGACTCATCAATTATTATGCTAAAAACATTTTTCTTTAATATTGTTACCAAACTGTTGAATCCGTAACGACCGGTTACATTTTGTATTACTGACGTTGCCTTTGAGCTGCTGAGTGAAATTTGTTTCGCAATTTCGGAATGGGGAAAATAGTTTTCACTAATTTACTCAGATGGTCGAAAGTTGATAAGGCCAGATTATGTTCTGCGGCAAAGGCACATAGCTTAATTTCAGCTTCTTTTTTTTAACCTCTATTGGTTTGAAAATAAAGGCAGCAATTTTAGGTTGCTTGTTTGTTAGTAACAGTTCGGCATTCCGAATATGTTTTTTGTTTTTGAATGTTTTTGCAACTCCCATTTCTTTGCAATTTACGACACGTTGCATATAGTGCAAAAAGCACGTTCATCAGAGATTGTCAAATTTTCGTCCTTGCGGAACCAGTTTTTAAATTCCGGCAATGTTTCCCACTGCCTCATATATTTATGGTTATGCTTATTCTTCTGTTTTCGAGTTTCCTCCTCATCCTCACTTGAAGAAGAACTTAATCTTAGTGTCTTTTCTATGAGCAAAAATGTATATTTGTGCATTAAACAAAAAGAATATTTTAATTTTTTCGATTACCCATACCATAGCTAATCTACAATGTAATTCCAATGTGTAACAAAAACCAAATGACAGTTTGCAAAAACTTTTAGAACGTACATACTTTGAATTTTTCGATTGAATGAAATGTCAAATGGATGAATGCATTCAACAGAAAGCATGGGCCACATTATACTTGTGTATGAAATTTTAAGGCTTTGTTTTAACTATTGACAATTTCGAAAAAATGTTTTGTTTTCATTAAAGTTTTAAGCTGTTTTCCCCTTTTTTGGATTTTTTCCCCTTACTTATTCCCGTCCCTTTTTTTCCCCTTTAGCTGAAAAAAATCGACAAGAATGGTTATTTTCCCCTCAACCTGAGAACACTGGCCCAACCTTGTGGCAACGTGTTAAGTTGTGAAGCTGTTGAGATATATGTATCAAGGTTTTATCTTTACAGTCGCACCCGCTAAAGTGCATGCAAATATTAAAAAAAAGGTGTATATGTAATAGAGAACAACCAACAACAACAATTAAATATTCGAACAGTCAAACCTGTACATTCGCACCCTCTTAAGTGCATATTAATTTTTTTCAATATTTGTTTTCTAATAAAAAAAAAAAAACAAATAACAATTTTTTTGCAATTAAAAAAAAAACAAACAAACAAACAACTACTGCTTAGAATAAAACCTACAGATTTCAATTTGTTTGAGTTATAAAAAAAAGTCTTCGTTTGGTTTAGAAACAACAGACACAATATTCTAATAGATACTCTTCTTCTGAATCGTCAGAATCCTCCAACTATACCGAACCCGAAGACTTTGAGTCAACATTTGTTCAACAAGAACGTCCGCAAGCGAACAGTCAACAACCAATAATGCCTGGTGATTTTCCGAATTCAATTACGCTTTCTGAAGATTAGATAACGCATTTGGTAGCCGCCAGAGATGAGTATTTATATGTAGCAGATCTACTTCATTAATTTATTTTTATGTATCTGCTACGTAGCAACTTATTTCTACTTCGTTTTAAAATTTTGTCTAACGCACAAAATTTAATTTAAGGTGTGTTGTATTGATTCATATTTTGTTAACTGAAAAAACTTCGTTTTGATTTAACTGACAAAAAGTAAAAATTGTTAGAACTTTTGGATCCAAGAATAATACAAACTGAAACATATCCGACAATCCTTCCACTTTTGAATGAATTTCCTTATTTTGATAATAATGTAACAAACATAGAAACTCTGAACTTCGAATTAAGAACGCTTATGGTTACTAAAAGTATAAAACTGAACGACGACGAAGATGTTGTTGAGTTTTAGACGCGTTTACACTCTCAGAAAAATATATTGGAAGAAGATATGTTTAGGGTGTTGCCCGACTATATGCTTACACTAGCTAGTTTACCGCATAGCAGTGCAGCAGCCGAAAAACGATTTTATTAATAAGAGAGTTTGTGGCTGGGCTAGAAGATTTTGAACCTCCCAAGAAGTTATTACGATATTTTTCAAAGTTTAAATATGTTCAGGAGGGCTACGTATTAAGAACCGATTAAAATCCTTATTATATGCATATACTTTATAATATTTTATCAATTTGTGTTATGTTTCCCTTAGAGAAGAATCTAATTTAATTTAAAACAGAATGTTCCTATTTATTTCAATGTAATAATTTACCTACATAGTATGTACTAAATATGTATATATGTACCTAATTTATGAATTTGTGAGACTTGTTCTAGTCAATGCATGTTGTAAAATAAATTTGTTTTGTTTGTATTTTTTGTTTTTTTTTTTCATTATCTGCTACATATTTTACAAATCTACTTCGTTTTTTTGGGCAAAATGTTTCACTTTTCGGGCTTAGCATTCTCATCCCTGGTAGCCGCTATAGTTGTAAGAGAAAACCAAGATACGTTCAGTAGATGCGCTGCTCGATTTAATGGTGAAGGGAAAACGTCAAAGCTGGAAGATTTCATAGCCACAATTACGGTGTATAAGAATATCGAGAACTTTCCGACGCCAATGCACTTATAGGGTTGCCGTTGCTTTTCAAAGGATTTGCATCAAATTGGTGGTAAGGTGTCAAAAATGAAGCAAAAACATTTTCTGATGCGATTAAATTATTGCATTCATCTTTTGCTCCTCCGAAACCTTCATGGAGAATTTATATCTAACTTTTTGAAGAAAAGTAAAAGTCAAATGAACCGATTGACAAGTTCATTTGTAAAAAAATAACCCTCTTTTCTCAATTGTCAGATGAATTGACGGAACAGATAATGATTAAATTCTACTCCATATTCGAGAGAAAGTTCAGAGGAATTCTGTTAAAACATGCCAAGAACTATTAAACGAAGCCCAAGAAGCAGAAATTCTTATTAAAGAAACCAAACCTCTTGAAAAACCTGTTGAGGAATTCAAAAGAAAACGATGTACGTTTCAAAAAGGCAAATACTAATCAAAATGATACAAAAAAGCCAGCCCTGAACTGCTACGGTTTTGGAGCTGCTGGATATTGCAGGTAAAACTGTCCTACCTGTAGTAACAAACACGCCAACAGCCCTGCTACGTTAGACTTCAACTTAATTGAATCTACGGTCATAGGTAGAAATGTTCCTACGATTGATATCAATGTCAACGGACTTCAGGGTGAAGCCTACATAGACACCACAGCCAGAACAGCCAGGAGCTCAATTATACAAAAAATTGATGGAAAAAGAATGCCCTTTTCAAAAGGTGAATATCGAGGTGGCTTTGGCCGATGGAATAACCAAAAAAGAAATTATATATTCCACCTTAGTTGACATAATTATTGGTAAAAGGTTACGGAAAATTCGCTTTATTGCACTGCCTGAAGCCAAAAGTAATCGCACCTTATTGGGAATCGATTTTCTTGAGCAATGTGGGATAGTCCTAAACATCGCTCAGAGAACTTATAATTTCATTGATGACCCAGAACCCATCTTTGATTTCAAAGTCTAGCGTACTCAAGCCACAGGAGAAAAAAGAAAATAAACAATCTAAGCCACTTACAGTGAAGCCAAATTACCACAAGATGTTGGAAAAGGGCGATAAACTGAGTAAAGTCTCTGCATACCTCACTTGGGTGGAAAGTCATCAAATGTTGAGTCCTATTCCTGACACCCCAAAACGAAAAAAGCCAAACGACTATTCTCCACACAGTATCCAAGCGATCTTTTCGGGAGCAGTTCCTCAAGAAATGAAAACGCCTGAAAGAAGCACTGACCTGTTCACCGAACCAACAAGAGTCGATTCTAATGTTGATGATTGGTTTGAGCTTAACTCCCTCGATATTGAGCTTCGCCCAGAGGAAGCTTGTGGAATAAGTGAGCCAGGAAAATGAAATCTTGAGCAAGTTCCCACAAAGGAAGTTTATTTATTCAGAGAAATTAACACTCCAATATCGTTCATTGACAAAATAGATACCGGATCGAAAAAACCGATTTCTAATAAGCCCTCACCTGCTATAAAAATCCAAGTTAAAGTTGGAATTCCTATTATACTAAAAACCGACTCAAATAGTTATGGTTTCGATGCTGTTTCACTCCAGGGGGAGAATGAAATGGAACACCCTGTTGAGTTTGCGAGTCGTCTATTGTCAACCGAAAAACGAAACTATTTAACAACAAAACGGGAAGCACTTGCCGTTGTATGGGCAGTTGAAAAGTCTCAAGACCGAAATAAAGTATATGCCGATCAAAAACGAAGAACGCATGATCAGTTTCAAGTTGGCGACAAAGTCCTTGTAAAAATTCATCCTTTAAGTAAGGCATCAGCAGGTTTCACAGCAAAACTTGCACCAAAAAGAGATGGCCCATATATAATACTAGCAAAGAAAGGTTCAAGTAGTTAAACAATCGGTAATGAAGAAAATCCAAACGTACCCTTGGGTACATATCACGCCTCTATGATAACACCATTTTCCGGATGTTCAAATGAACTTCCACCCCCTAAACCACTTATTTCTTTCAGAAACGGAGGAAGACCACCAAATACCAAAGCTATCAGTAAGAGAAGGATGACTTTTCCCATTTCTCAAACAAAAATGACCTCACCTGAAGCCACTCATTCGCCTCGTGCTGCCCCATCTCCGAGACGTTCAATGAGGCAGAGGGCGAGATTGTAACAGCCACCTTCAGTTTAAAATACACAAACATCATAAATAAAAAGAACATACACATATTACATATCATACAAACATAAAACATATATAATGTTGAATTAAATTATTTATTCCTAATAATAAGCACATTTTCCATTGTCTTATAAAAATCAAAAGTGCTTAATTTTGTAAAGAGTAAACACATTTTTCCATAATTATTTTAATGTAATGTGCTTCTCCTTTTTTGGTACAAAAGGGCGAAGCAAATCATACCTAGCAAGCATTCTGTTCAATAAACTTGTATTGTAAACACACAACTTATAGTTGGAGTTACTATTTTATTATTAATAGTTTGCTTTCATCGCTGGCATCAGTAGACAAGCTGAACATAATTACTTGGTTGCTTGGCTCTGCTTCTAATCATCATCGTCGCTCAACTATCGCCCCACTCGCTTACATATAGCTTCAGCATCACTCTCATCACACACACACACTCACGCAAACTTTTGTGTTCTCTTTGGAAACGCAACACCAACGTTTCAAGAGTTTTTTAAAAAAATGAAACAGCTCCTTAGAGGAGTAGGGCAAAAAAGGACCCTTATCAATCGTCTCCCAAAACTAAAAAAAGGTATGAACTGTTCTGAAAGACAAAAAACAAAGAAGTGCGTAGAAAAATGTAGACTTAAGACGAAGCTTACTAATCAAGCAGTCTTGGAAAAGCCCATATAACTATGACTCCTCTGGCGATAGGTAAGGCAAAATCAAGGGCTTTAAGAGTGTTGCCAAAATGTTCGTCAGTCAGCTCTATCTGAAGAAATTGTCCGCAAAATAAATACATTTTATGAACATGACGATATACGCCGAATCCTATCACAGCGATAGATTGATAGCATCGGCATATAAACATAAATTATCAGTTGCTTTAATTCAGGTTGATTTTTCTGAGAACTTCACATTCACATGTATTGATCACGATGAGATTCAAAGCTTTTATTGGGCGGAGCCTCTGGTAACTTTGATGACCGTCACCACAACAAAAGAACATCTGTTGCATGTGTAGATAGAGTCTTAGAAGAGTTACCAGTCTTTCAAGGATAAAAAAAGATAATTTATGGTCTAATGGTCCTTGCTCT
This sequence comes from Eupeodes luniger, assembly GCA_951509635.1. Lineage (NCBI taxonomy): Eukaryota > Metazoa > Arthropoda > Insecta > Diptera > Syrphidae > Eupeodes > Eupeodes luniger. The sequence goes on along the minus strand of OX608073.1, from coordinate 193,711,206 downwards.
CAGTTAAAAAAAAGACTTATTGTAGAAAATTTAAAACTCATAGAAAGAAGAAATAATAAAAATTTGATACAGAATTATTTCGCTACATCACCTGGAAAAGGGGCTGTTAATGGGATAGGCGTTTTAAAAAGAACGGTGAGAAAGAAAGTTATGAGTAGAGAAGCTTTAGTCTTTAACGCAGAAGAATTCGCGAATGCAGCCCAAGAATCGTGTATACAATTATTAACTTGTTGTAAAGTGCATACTTCACAACATTCCCTTATCATCTTCCCTTATTCCATTCTAATTCAATCCACTTCAAATTCCCACAGTCATCATTTCCTTTTGATTTGATTGACCAATATCCGACCCACTTTTAATTCCCATATTCATCATTTCCTTTTAATGACCTACAAAAATTCCATTCAACTATAATGTTGTCAACCACGCGATCAACGATCGCTCCACTTAAACCAAACCCATTCACTTTCCCAATCCATTAAACTTCTCCAATTTCTTTGCCTTCTACACTGAAACCAAACCCAAAATTCCCAGTTCATCATTTTCATTTTCTATATTCAACAATCAATGCACTCCTTTTTCAAACCCATTAAACGTGCATTGAACCCTATAGCAACTACAAACAAGCACACTTGTGCTCATGTTGCATTTTTTCTGTTTTGTCGTGTCGGGTGGCGAGCCATCGATGTGACACTCTGTTTCGGACGGTTGTCGCTAAAAGATCTCTTTTTTCTCTTCACTGATTCTTGTTACAATTCCTTTACTAGATTTCTTATTTAAACTAAATAAAAAGCAATAACAAAATAACTCGATGTAAATCTATAGTTAAGTAATAGAAATAGTTAAAATAAATTAAGTTAAATAGACGTTGTTTTTTTTTTGAAAGACAAAAGCACATCAAAAACATGAGACCGGTAAAAGGTAAGACCCCTTTCGAGAATCGTGCTTCTCGAATCGAAAAATATAAAAAGCACAACAAAAAATTGGTGTCAGGTGTGAGGTTTGCCTGAAAAGCGTTAAAGTGCTACGTGAAAAAAAAATACAATTCAAACAATGACCATTAATTACTAAATTGAACCGAACACGTGAAAACCGGAAACAAAGGTGTTTAAGAATATTTTGAACATTAACACAAAAAAAACAAACAAACCTACCAGAAAAAAAAAAAAAACTGATATTCATAAATGTTAAAGCAAAAGACAATTCATCTTTAACCTACTAGATCTTCAGCAGCATCAGCATTCATCTTTAGCCAACCATCATCCACACTATAAGATATAATTTTTAATATTTAATTAAATAAGAGGCAAGAAAAAAAAATTATATATTATTTACTACTTACTTTTACTTATACTTATTATTACTCATTATCATTACCTTTTTTTACCTAATTTTTGTTTTGCAATTGCATTAATTTTTTTTCATAATTTAATTAAATTTTGTTCATTATTATAATATTATAATAATAAGCAGTTTATGTCTAAACATAAAAGTATCGAAATATACGACTACGAAGATTCAGATTCCAGTACCATTAAAGATTCCTCTTCCTCTGAAGCCACTAATTTCTGTCCTGAAACCGAAACAGAAATGGCTCCAAAACTCGACCGATTATTAAAACTAAACTTACTGGCCCAGCTTACAATATAGTCAAATATACAGAATTCACCACCTGGGAATCCCTTAAGGAAAAACTAGTTCAACAATTCTTAGAAACCAAATCTCTGTCCCAACTCCAATTGGAACTGATACACATAAAGCAAAGAACAAACGAGACAGTGCGTTCTTATTCCAATAGATTGGAACAGACTTTAGCTAATTTAAATGATGCTTGTATAGCTTGTGAAGGCGCCGAAAGTTCAAGTGTTATTATCAATCTCAACAGTAAAACGGCTCTAAAAGCTTTTGAGAGAGGTCTTAATCCTAAAATAAGCCTCATCATCAAAGCTTCTAGATTTACTACCCTGACGGAAGCCATAGAAGCTGCCGTACTAGAAGAAAAAAATGCCTTTTCATATAATAACCAAACTACTTCATTTAACTCGTTTCAATCAAAACCTAAAAATCCCATCTCTTGTATTTTTTGTAAGAAAACTGGCCATAGCACCGAACAGTGCTATCTAAAGAAAAATAAGGAACAGCTTCCTTCATTCAAAAGTGAGGTAAAGAAAGTAACTATTACTTGTAGTTACTGTAAGAATCTCGGGCATCATATAAACGAATGTCGAAAAAGGGAATATAATAATAATAAAAAAAATAATAATAATACTAATTCTAATTCCTCCTCAATTGTAAACAAACATTCGGAAAACCTTTCAGAGGCCGAAACCAGTGGCAGGCTTCGGACCCAAACTTAATCTCCTCTCGCCACATCCTACATATAAATTTAAAAAATAATATAAGTAGAGTAGATTCAATTAAACTTTCTTCTGAAATCTTGCTAAATCCTAAACCTTCTAAATTTCTAATCGATGGCGGTAGTGAAATTTGTCTGATTAAAATAGATAAAATAAAACCATAACTATCCATCGACTCTAATATAATTCATTTCCTATCTGGTATAACTGATTCTGTTATCCGTACCAAAGGAGTTATACAACTTCTTATTAATCTCCCTAAAAACGTTACAATTTCTAACCCTTTCCATGTAGTAGATAAAAACTTTCAAATCAGTACCGATGGAATAATAGATTACAATTTCTTGGATGACCATAAAGCTCAAATAAATTATGGCACCAAAATACTTACCTTCTCATGGGAAAACTACCTAATCGACTATGATCTTATTCCTTCTAATCTAGTTAATATTCCTCCTAGATCCGAAATCATTGTTCCAATCCTCAAGGAAATTAATGTGGATAGTATATGCCTCTCCCAGCAATTCCCCAATGGATTATTATATTGGCAATAGCATTACTCCTGCCAATAGTTCTATCTCTGAATCCCCCATTGAGTTTAATACTGATGATATGGTATTTGACGAAGTCTCTTATTTAAAAAATTTTGCAAATTCAACACTATCCTGCTTCTTATGAAAGAATTAAAACTATACAAGACCTAGTCGTGACTGACCACATGACCAAAAACGAAAAGGACTCTATTTTAGATTTATGCTGCTTATACAGTGACTTATTTTTTATAAAAGGAGATAAATTAACCCATACCTCCTCTGTACAACATCCTATCATAACACAAGATGCTACACCTACATATATAAAACCCTACAGGTTGCCGGAAGCACAATGACAAGAAGTGGATAAACAAATCCATGAGATGATGGACGATAATATTATCCAACCATCGAATAGTCCGTGGAATTTCCCACTAATTGTCGTTCCGAAAAAACCTGATGAAGATGGTAACAAGAAATGGAGAATCGTTGTCGATTTTCGCAAACTCAACGACAAAACTGTCGGTGACGCATTTCCATTACCCAACATTACTTATATTCTGGATCAGTTAGGGAGTTCAAAGTTCTTCTCAACTTTAGATCTAGCCAGTGGCTTCCATCAAATCGAAGTTCGCCCGGAAGATAGACAAAAGACGGCTTTCTCTTCTCCTTTTGGTCATTACGAATTCATTAGAATGCCTTATGGATTAAAAGGTGCTCCAGCCACCTTCCAAAGGTTAATGAATAATGTTTTGACTGGACTTTAAGGTATAAAAACTTTCGTGTATATTAGGGTGGATCGATTTTTTTTTTTATTTTCGAGTTCGGCCATTGATAGAAAGTTGTTACCATCAAAAACAAACAAAATGACATAATTAAACTTTTCGCAAAAAAAAATTTTTATACCGCCCCAAGCCTCCTGAAAATTAAAAAAAAAAATTTTTTTTGACTTTTGAATTTTATGTGAAGAAATAAAGGAAAACATTTATTTCATGTTTAAATACGCTTTAAAGAACAAAAAAACAAAATTCTTATTCAAATATTTTCTTTCAAAATCGTCTTTGAATATTTTGATCACAAACAAAGTATTTAAAATAAGGATAAAGCAATTTTATAAACTTTTTTTGAATTAAAAACAGGCATTATTCTGCGGGATTCAAGTGTAGTTCTGATGAACCCATCTCTTCTGGTTGCACCGCATACTGCAGCTGAGGCCTCTGTAACAATTTTGACACACCTTTCCGTAGCTTGAGTGTGACAGGGAAATTCCTTCAGAATACGCAACATCATTGAATAAATTTTGTCTGGTATTTTTATACATTCTTTTATGATGTCAGTTTCAATATTTTTCAGTAGTGGTGGCTCGGTAACGTTCAACTCCTTCCAAGCTGTCAATGTAGTCCTTAGAATTGAAGTTAAATTCCGGAACTTTAAATATTCTTGAACCAGAATATAAAGCATCTCTGCATTTCAAAATCCTTCGCAAGGCTAACACGTTAATTGATTTCCTTTCGTCTGCCAACATCGTAAGAAGAATGTTTTCAGGATCTATCACAGCTTTCAAGTGTTCCGACATATATCTCGACAGAAGTATAGTTTTATGCAAGTGTTTTGATCCATAGATGCAACTTGGCTTTGTTTTAATGGAAAACCACATCGGAGCATACACTTTCAAAATAAAATTAACAAGGTGTAACATATTTTCAGACGGAGAATCTGTCGATACATACAACATCAGAATTCTATTTGCCGTGGTAAGCCATCTGGAATGAACAATTTTTCCGGGGTTGTTTTTGGAAAGACGTTCGTTGCAATGACCAGAATTAATAGAGGCACAAATCTGAAAGAGGTACGATTGATCGGTGCTCAGATCTTTAGCATTTGATATATCTGGTAAGGTACAGCTTTTTGATTTAAGGACTACCAAAGGCAAAATCTCGCAATCTTTTAGATCTTTTCCTATGGTCCTATAAAGCTTCGTGGGCCAGTCGTAGCACCGTCAAGGTGCTCAAATAAGTGTCGCAATGGTAGTTCATTCGCTTGGAGTTGACAGATGAACCATTGCAATGGCCTCTGTAATTGTTGTTCCAGGCATCTTATTACACCTCCTTTAAATCCTGTATTGACAGCGGTTCCATCACATCCAACTACAACTAATTTGTTCAAGTCCGCACCCTTATCATTTAAGAAGTCTTTTATTTCATGACTTACGGTAAATGCTTTTCCGTTTGATAAGGAAATGTGTCCCATATATTCTGAGTTTGGCTCTTTGACCAGACTTATATGCTCCTCGGAAAGCATTTTTCATCTGGAGGAATCAGTCATGGAAAGTGTTTTGTCCTTTCGTCCATCAAAGTACACTCCAAATAATTCTTTTATTAACAGAGGCTTCTTGGCTATAATACCCCTTTCCTTCTCACGGACTCGCCTTATTTTGTTTCGGTCTACTACATTGTCGGTGTCTTCCTTCGTAATAAGACCAACGTCTTGAAGTGTTGCAGAAACGATTGCTGCTGCAGCCCTGTCTGAAATACCGTATCTATCAACAGCATAAGCGACAGTAGGCATCGATGACTTCAAAAGTTTCTTTGGTCCTGCCGAAGATGTTGATGGCTCCATTTCTGATGAAATCTCTTCTTGAATTTGATATTCTGATCCTCTTCAGAAGTAAACTCGTTTTCAGTAAGCTGGGAATTTATCGACGTATGAGATTCAGTTTCATGGAGATTTGTTTGGTTTCTATTCTCATAATTTCTTTTTCGGGTCAATTTCTTCGTGTGCTTCATTAAAGTTTTAACATCTATGCTCCCAATGCCCATTTTACGCCCGGTTCGTTGGTCTATCAAAAAAAGGTCTCTCCAATATTGGAACTTTAAGCTGTTTTTCACATTTACATGCTAAAAAATCATCACACTTACAAGCAGCTATATCGAATAATGATTTTGCATCGTCCTTAAAAACCTGAATGCGCTTCTGATATGAATCCAAAGCTTTTCTTGATTTATAAGGCTTAAGTAAATTCTTGTAACTTTCGTGGTACTGCTTTATCTTCTTTATAACTGAACGGTGTTCGATAGTAGGGATCGAAGCTGTCTGCCAGAGCTTCAATAATTTTTCGGAGATCTCCTCACAAGTGTCGGTAGCCAAATTTTTAAATTGATTGTGTTTATTGCGACTTACCCACAAGTAACATCGTATAATATCTTCTTGGCAAGACATTAGATCTTAAATCTTGTCCATTTCCAAAAACCGGACATAAAAAATCACTACGGAGAGTAGACAAAGACATTTTCTTAAGTTAAAACAAAAGCACAACACAATACAACAAATTTGAAAGGAATGAAGCATAATATGTTTGACTATTTTAAACGGAAAAATGCAGTAGCAATGCATTTTGTTTGAATTTTTTTAAACGGTTTAGCCCCAGTGTAGTGATAGTTTGTAACGCAAAAATATTGACAGGTTGCTTGTTATAGGATTCAAATAAAAAAATAAAACGGAATAAGACACATTTTCTCTAAATCGGACCGCGGCCGATTTCTTTTTGACGATTTTTTTTTTTTTATATCAAATCGATCGACCCTAGTGTATATGGATGACATTGTGGTCTATGGTAAGACTTTAGAAGAACACAATTCAAAATTAAGAGAAATCTTCGATCGTCTTAAAATGCATAACTTAAAATTGCAACCTGATAAATGTCAATTTTTGCTAACTGAGCTCACTTATTTGGGACATGTCATAAACGAATCTGGTATTAAACCTGATCCACAAAAAATCGAATGTGTGAAAAATTTTGCACAATCCAAGAACGCAAAAGACATCAAAAGCCTCCTGGGTCTTGCAGGTTATTATTGGCGCTTCATAAAAGATTTTGCAAAAATTTCTAAACCTCTTACTAATCTTTTACGAAAGGATGTTCGACTGGACTCCTCTTTTTTCAAATTCTTTTCATGGATTAAAAGAAAAACTTATTTATCCACCACTCCTCCAATATCCCGATTGTACTTGATAGATTTTACCAAAAAAAGAAAGACGACCGACTTCTTTAAAGTAAACGAGAAAACACAGCTTTTATTTATATAATCAGTTGGAAGAAAACTACAAAAGTGTTATAATTGCTTTAAGTCTAGTAGGAGGAAAAACAAAGTTGCCAATTCAGATAAATTATTTAAATCTAATTCAATTTTAATTAACACTCCCACTTTTAGATAATTTAGTTTTTTAATACAGAAATAACTATAGTTCATAAACCTTTTTTTAAAAAAAAATTAGCTTGATTTGCAATTCAATAATACTTTTTTTTTTTTTACTTTGATTCAATTCCAATTAACAATCTTAATTTTTCAAATTTTTCTTTACTAAGTGCTTTAGTGAAGATATCAGCTTTTTGATGTTCTGATGGAACAAAATTAATATAAAAATCACCCTTTTCATATCGTTCTCGGATGAAGTGATATCGGACATCTATATGTTTCGTTCGTTTATGAAACTCTGGATTTTTCACAAGTCGGATCGCTCCTTGGTTGTCCATGTTTAAAAATGATTCACCAATGCCACCAGGAATCATTTCAGTAAGTAGTTGCCGCAGCCATATCATGTCTTTCACTGCTTGAGAAGCTGCCACATACTCTGACTCCGTGGTTGAAAGCGAAACACATTTTTGCCTCTGAGATGACCAAGACAACGGCCCATCTCCAAGCAAAAAAATAAACCAAGTGGTGGAGCGTCTAGTTCCAGGATCGCCTGCATAATCAGCATCACTGAAACAAACTAAGGAATAATATTTAGTTTTTTTTGAAAAGAATACCCATTTTTCTTGTTCCACTGATGCACTTCAGAATTCTTTTAACGGCATTAACGTGATCATTATTTGCTGCTTCTAGATATCGAGACACCACTCCCACTGCGAACGCAATGTCTGGTCGTGTCGCCACCGCCAAGTACATTAGAGAACCCATTGCTTCTCTGTAGGGAAATTTAACTGCTTCCGAAGGCACGAGTTCCACTGATGGATAAGATTCAGCTGGAGTCGAAACTGGCTTGCAATAACTCATGTTGAATCGATTTAATATTCGTTTGATGTGCAGTGATTGCCCCACATGTATTACACCTCCCGGTTTTACTGAGATTTCCATCCCAAGAAAACATCCAGCCTCCAAAACTGTTACTTCAAACTTCATTTGCAGAAACTTTACTAGCTCAATCGCATCATCTTTACTTTCTGTAGCCACCAACCCATCATCTATGTATATGGCAAGTATAATCCTGCGTTTACTGTCTGATGATAAAAAAATGCAAGGATCCATTTTGCTCGGCTTCAGATTAAATTCATGGAGAACTCTAGTCAGCTTCTCATTCCAACAGCGGGACGCCTGCTTCAGTCCGTATAAGCTCTTTTGCAACTTGCAAACTTTATTCGATCCATCGCTGAAACCCTCCGGCTGATGCATGTAGATATCCTCAGTGAGATCGCCGTGCAAAAACGCAGTTTTAACGTCAAACTGAGTCAATACAAGCCCTTCACTGGCTGCTATAGCAAGAATGGACCGAATCGATGTAAACTTCGCTACTGGACTGAACGTCTCTCCATAATCAATCCCATATTCTTGTGTATAACCCTGCGCAACCAATCTCGCCTTATACCTCTGCTTCTCACCGCCTGGATTTTTTATTTTGTAGACCCATCTATTTCCAATAATTTTTCTATCAACAGGACGAGGTACTATTTTCCATGTCAGGTTTTCTTGCAGACTATTCATCTCATCTTCCATCGCTTCTCTCCATTGTACCTTTTCCTTACAAGAAATAGCTTCTTTATAAGTTTGTGGCTCTTCCTGCATAAAAAATGCATGTTTTTCCATAAATTTGCAATTCCTTGGTGGTCTGTCAACGTGTATATTCCGAAGTCTGTGCCTAAGTGGAACAGAAACATCATGCACCTCACCTAACTCTTCCTCTGATTCGGCAGCAGATTGGTATTCCTCGTCTTCTACTCGTCCTACCGTTGCTTCATCTTCATTACATTCCACTTCTACGTCATTACTCGTGATTTCTAATAATGGCTCATCATTTTGCTCTTCTGATGACACGGACACAATTTCTACATTAGCATCATCGCTTTCACTTAAATGAAAAACACCCGAGGTTAGAGATTCCTCGAAGCCACTATTAGAAGGTTTTTTAAGTTCACCCTGATGCTCCATTTCCCTAAAGGAGACATCCCTGACGATCTCTACTTTTCGTCTTGATGGTATCCAAATGCGATAGCCTTTTGATGTGTCCGAGTACCCCATGAATATACCTTTTTCGGCTTTCCTGTCCCACTTTCGGCGCTTTTGCTTAGGGACGTGCACAAAAACCTCAATTCCAAAAGTTTTGAAGCCATCCATATTGACCTTGGCTCCACACCATAACTCATATGGAGTTTTACCTCCTAAAGAGCTATCAGCAGTGCGGTTTAAAATATAAACTGCCATGTTGACAGCCTCAGCCCAAAACTTCTTGATTAAACCCTTTGCATTTAACATTGTTCGAGCTGCCTCGACCACTGTGCGGTTATCTCGCTCGATAGTCCCATTTTGCTCTGGTGTATACGCTACACTGGTTTCGTGACGAATGTGACGTTCCTTCAGTAGCAAATTAAGAGATTCATTTACGAACTCTAACCCATTGTCGGTGCGAAGGGTTTTAACTGCGTGTCGACTATCACAAAGAGCGAGATCAAGAAAATCCTCAACCAACGACTTTACATCTGATTTTTTCTTTAAAAATTTCACAACCCTAAAATGCGAGAAATGATCTTTAAAAAGAAGAAAATACCTGGCACCCCCTAACGATATTTCCTCCATGGGACCGCATAGATCCGCATGGACAAGTTCTCCAGGTTGCTTTGCCTCAAAAGAACTCTTTGGAAAGGGTAGACGATGCTGTTTTCCATAAGCACAAGCATCACAGAAAAAATCTTGACCATCAATAAAACTTATGTTGTGTTCTTTTAGATGAGCACGCACCTTTTGTATATTCTGATGTGCCATCCTTTCATGCCATAGCTTTATTGGCAACGGTTTAGTAGTAGCTAAATTTGCCGTCGGCCCCTGTGTTTGGACACGAAAACACATTTTAAAAAGTTGTGCCTCACGTTCTCCCACTGCCACTACAACACCATCATCCCTTATAAATTCGCATCTCATCTTATCCGATACAAATTTAAGTCCTTTATCCAGAGCACGACTTTGGGAAAAAAGATGAACTGAAAGCTTTGGTACATACAAAACCTTTGACAAATATTTTTCAGACCATATTTTTCCGTTGAAGGACAAAATATTAATATCACCCATGCCTAAAGCTAGTATTTTGTCACCACTTCCAACTCTAATGTCTATGGGAACAGAAAACGTTTCATAATTAGCAAACCAATCCTTGCGGCAGGTCATATGGTCGCTGGCTCCAGAATCAAGGTACCAATTGTCATTAACCATATGGTTATTTGCCAACAATGCATTTCCTACATTTAATTCCCCTCTCTTAGCCTCACTTCCATTTCCAGTCCCCAAACTATTAGCATTTCCTAGAGTTGTTTTCCTCATGCTTGCTTCCTCACCTTTACTTCCAGTCTTCACACGATCAAGATCTATTGTAGTTTTCTTCCGGCTTACCACCTCATCTCTGCTTCCAGTCCTCACACGATCACCAGATGATGAAGTTATTTTCCTCCTGTCAGTCGCCTCGCTTTCACTTCCAGTCCACACATTAGCATAATCATCATCGTTCTCTGCATTACACATTAGCGCATCTCCTACTTTTTCCCCACCTCTACTTCCAGTCTTCTTATTATCAGAAAGCTTTTTGGGACACTCTCTTTTCCAATGCCCCACTTCATGACATCTGTAACACTTTCCAGGTTTGGAAGTTTTTGTCTTTTGCTGTTTCCAATTTCTTCGTTTTGCAATGAATGCCGACGCACTTGTACCCGCAATCGAAGAGCTCGATAGCATTCTTGTTTCCTCCATGACTAAACGTGACGTCAAATTGTCTAAGGTTTGTTGGTCTTTTGTAGTGGATTCCCACGCGGAAAAGAAATGCTTAAAGCTTTCTGGTAGAGTCATCAGAATTTTTGTGATTACCATGCTATCTGTAATCTCTTCCCCTATATCCCGCAACTGCCTAGCTATATTCTCGAGTTTTGAGATATGTGTTGCGATGTCATCATCAGGTTCCATCACAAAAGCATAAAACCTTTGCAGCAGCATGTGCACATTCGCTTTTGATGCCTGCTCATAAACCGACTGAAGCTTAACCCACATTTCTCTTGCAGTAGTGCAATTCACAATATGACGAAGTGGAGTCGGACCAACACTCATTGCAATAATTCGCTGTGCCTTACAGTCGTTTTTTACCCATGCTGCCAAACGATTGTCAAATTCTACCTGAGATTCGGATTCTAATTTAACTGGCTTAATATGTACACCATTTACAAGCTCAAATAGTTCTGAGGCACTTAATAAAATTTTCACTTGAAATTTCCACACACAATAGTGCTCAGAGTTGTTTAGCTTATCAACTTTAAACATTTCATTTTCCATTTTTTCTTTTTAAATATGTATATGATCGATTAATGAATTATGAAATAAAGAAAATCGGTTAAAAAAAAGCTCTAAGAGATAACGCAAGTTAAAGAATTGTCCAGATTTTCTATTTATAATGACTTTTACTTGTCCTTCACACAATCACGTGTACTGGGCCCATAACCTGATAGATTTTACCAAAAAAAAGAAAGATGACCGACTTCTTTAAAGTAAACGAGAAAACACAGCTTTTATTTATATAATCAGTTGGAAGAAAACTACAAAAGTGTTATAATTGCTTTAAGTCTAGTAGGAGGAAAAACAAAGTTGCCAATTCAGATAAATTATTTAAATCTAATTCAATTTTAATTAACACTCCCACTTTTAGATAATTTAGTTTTTTAATACAGAAATAACTATAGTTCATAAACCTTTTTTTAAAAAAAAATTAGCTTGATTTGCAATTCAATAATACTTTTTTTTTTTTACTTTGATTCAATTCCAATTAACAATCTTAATTTTTCAAATTTTTCTTTACTAAGTGCTTTAGTGAAGATATCAGCTTTTTGATGTTCTGATGGAACAAAATTAATATAAAAATCACCCTTTTCATATCGTTCTCGGATGAAGTGATATCGGACATCTATATGTTTCGTTCGTTTATGAAACTCTGGATTTTTCACAAGTCGGATCGCTCCTTGGTTGTCCATGTTTAAAAATGATTCACCAATGCCACCAGGAATCATTTCAGTAAGTAGTTGCCGCAGCCATATCATGTCATTCACTGCTTGAGAAGCTGCCACATACTCTGACTCCGTGGTTGAAAGCGAAACACATTTTTGCCTCTGAGATGACCAAGACAACGGCCCATCTCCAAGCAAAAAAATAAACCAAGTGGTGGAGCGTCTAGTTCCAGGATCGCCTGCATAATCAGCATCACTGAAACAAACTAAGGAATAATATTTAGTTTTTTTGAAAAGAATACCCATTTTTCTTGTTCCACTGATGTACTTCAGAATTCTTTTAACGGCATTAACGTGATCATTATTTGCTGCTTCTAGATATCGAGACACCACTCCCACTGCGAACGCAATGTCTGGTCGTGTCGCCACCGCCAAGTACATTAGAGAACCCATTGCTTCTCTGTAGGGAAATTTAACTGCTTCCGAAGGCACGAGTTCCACTGATGGATAAGATTCAGCTGGAGTCGAAACTGGCTTGCAATAACTCATGTTGAATCGATTTAATATTCGTTTGATGTGCAGTGATTGCCCCACATGTATTACACCTCCCGGTTTTACTGAGATTTCCATCCCAAGAAAACATCCAGCCTCCAAAACTGTTACTTCAAACTTCATTTGCAGAAACTTTACTAGCTCAATCGCATCATCTTTACTTTCTGTAGCCACCAACCCATCATCTATGTATATGGCAAGTATAATCCTGCGTTTACTGTCTGATGATAAAAAAATGCAAGGATCCATTTTGCTCGGCTTCAGATTAAATTCATGGAGAACTCTAGTCAGCTTCTCATTCCAACAGCGGGACGCCTGCTTCAGTCCGTATAAGCTCTTTTGCAACTTGCAAACTTTATTCGATCCATCACTGAAACCCTCCGGCTGATGCATGTAGATATCCTCAGTGAGATCGCCGTGCAAAAACGCAGTTTTAACGTCAAACTGAGTCAATACAAGCCCTTCACTGGCTGCTATAGCAAGAATGGACCGAATCGATGTAAACTTCGCTACTGGACTGAACGTCTCTCCATAATCAATCCCATATTCTTGTGTATAACCCTGCGCAACCAATCTCGCCTTATACCTCTGCTTCTCACCGCCTGGATTTTTTATTTTGTAGACCCATCTATTTCCAATAATTTTTCTATCAACAGGACGAGGTACTATTTTCCATGTCAGGTTTTCTTGCAGACTATTCATCTCATCTTCCATCGCTTCTCTCCATTGTACCTTTTCCTTACAAGAAATAGCTTCTTTATAAGTTTGTGGCTCTTCCTGCATAAAAAATGCATGTTTTTCCATAAATTTGCAATTCCTTGGTGGTCTGTCAACGTGTATATTCCGAAGTCTGTGCCTAAGTGGAACAGAAACATCATGCACCTCACCTAACTCTTCCTCTGATTCGGCAGCAGATTGGTATTCCTCGTCTTCTACTCGTCCTACCGTTGCTTCATCTTCATTACATTCCACTTCTACGTCATTACTCGTGATTTCTAATAATGGCTCATCATTTTGCTCTTCTGATGACACGGACACAATTTCTACATTAGCATCATCGCTTTCACTTAAATGAAAAACACCCGAGGTTAGAGATTCCTCGAAGCCACTATTAGAAGGTTTTTTAAGTTCACCCTGATGCTCCATTTCCCTAAAGGAGACATCCCTGACGATCTCTACTTTTCGTCTTGATGGTATCCAAATGCGATAGCCTTTTGATGTGTCCGAGTACCCCATGAATATACCTTTTTCGGCTTTCCTGTCCCACTTTCGGCGCTTTTGCTTAGGGACGTGCACAAAAACCTCAATTCCAAAAGTTTTGAAGCCATCCATATTGACCTTGGCTCCACACCATAACTCATATGGAGTTTTACCTCCTAAAGAGCTATCAGCAGTGCGGTTTAAAATATAAACTGCCATGTTGACAGCCTCAGCCCAAAACTTCTTGATTAAACCCTTTGCATTTAACATTGTTCGAGCTGCCTCGACCACTGTGCGGTTATCTCGCTCGATAGTCCCATTTTGCTCTGGTGTATACGCTACACTGGTTTCGTGACGAATGTGACGTTCCTTCAGTAGCAAATTAAGAGATTCATTTACGAACTCTAACCCATTGTCGGTGCGAAGGGTTTTAACTGCGTGTCGACTATCACAAAGAGCGAGATCAAGAAAATCCTCAACCAACGACTTTACATCTGATTTTTTCTTTAAAAATTTCACAACCCTAAAATGCGAGAAATGATCTTTAAAAAGAAGAAAATACCTGGCACCCCCTAACGATATTTCCTCCATGGGACCGCATAGATCCGCATGGACAAGTTCTCCAGGTTGCTTTGCCTCAAAAGAACTCTTTGGAAAGGGTAGACGATGCTGTTTTCCATAAGCACAAGCATCACAGAAAAAATCTTGACCATCAATAAAACTTATGTTGTGTTCTTTTAGATGAGCACGCACCTTTTGTATATTCTGATGTGCCATCCTTTCATGCCATAGCTTTATTGGCAACGGTTTAGTAGTAGCTAAATTTGCCGTCGGCCCCTGTGTTTGGACACGAAAACACATTTTAAAAAGTTGTGCCTCACGTTCTCCCACTGCCACTACAACACCATCATCCCTTATAAATTCGCATCTCATCTTATCCGATACAAATTTAAGTCCTTTATCCAGAGCACGACTTTGGGAAAAAAGATGAACTGAAAGCTTTGGTACATACAAAACCTTTGACAAATATTTTTCAGACCATATTTTTCCGTTGAAGGACAAAATATTAATATCACCCATGCCTAAAGCTAGTATTTTGTCACCACTTCCAACTCTAATGTCTATGGGAACAGAAAACGTTTCATAATTAGCAAACCAATCCTTGCGGCAGGTCATATGGTCGCTGGCTCCAGAATCAAGGTACCAATTGTCATTAACCATATGGTTATTTGCCAACAATGCATTTCCTACATTTAATTCCCCTCTCTTAGCCTCACTTCCATTTCCAGTCCCCAAACTATTAGCATTTCCTAGAGTTGTTTTCCTCATGCTTGCTTCCTCACCTTTACTTCCAGTCTTCACACGATCAAGATCTATTGTAGTTTTCTTCCGGCTTACCACCTCATCTCTGCTTCCAGTCCTCACACGATCACCAGATGATGAAGTTATTTTCCTCCTGTCAGTCGCCTCGCTTTCACTTCCAGTCCACACATTAGCATAATCATCATCGTTCTCTGCATTACACATTAGCGCATCTCCTACTTTTTCCCCACCTCTACTTCCAGTCTTCTTATTATCAGAAAGCTTTTTGGGACACTCTCTTTTCCAATGCCCCACTTCATGACATCTGTAACACTTTCCAGGTTTGGAAGTTTTTGTCTTTTGCTGTTTCCAATTTCTTCGTTTTGCAATCAATGCCGACGCACTTGTACCCGCAATCGAAGAGCTCGATAGCATTCTTGTTTCCTCCATGACTAAACGTGACGTCAAATTGTCTAAGGTTTGTTGGTCTTTTGTAGTGGATTCCCACGCGGAAAAGAAATGCTTAAAGCTTTCTGGTAGAGTCATCAGAATTTTTGTGATTACCATGCTATCTGTAATCTCTTCCCCTATATCCCGCAACTGCCTAGCTATATTCTCGAGTTTTGAGATATGTGTTGCGATGTCATCATCAGGTTCCATCACAAAAGCATAAAACCTTTGCAGCAGCATGTGCACATTCGCTTTTGATGCCTGCTCATAAACCGACTGAAGCTTAACCCACATTTCTCTTGCAGTAGTGCAATTCACAATATGACGAAGTGGAGTCGGACCAACACTCATTGCAATAATTCGCTGTGCCTTACAGTCGTTTTTTACCCATGCTGCCAAACGATTGTCAAATTCTACCTGAGATTCGGATTCTAATTTAACTGGCTTAATATGTACACCATTTACAAGCTCAAATAGTTCTGAGGCACTTAATAAAATTTTCACTTGAAATTTCCACACACAATAGTGCTCAGAGTTGTTTAGCTTATCAACTTTAAACATTTCATTTTCCATTTTTTCTTTTTAAATATGTATATGATCGATTAATGAATTATGAAATAAAGAAAATCGGTTAAAAAAAAAGCTCTAAGAGATAACGCAAGTTAAAGAATTGTCCAGATTTTCTATTTATAATGACTTTTACTTGTCCTTCACACAATCACGTGTACTGGGCCCATAACCTGATAGATTTTACCAAAAAAAAGAAAGACGACCGACTTCTTTAAAGTAAACGAGAAAACACAGCTTTTATTTATATAATCAGTTGGAAGAAAACTACAAAAGTGTTATAATTGCTTTAAGTCTAGTAGGAAGAAAAACAAAGTTGCCAATTCAGATAAATTATTTAAATCTAATTCAATTTTAATTAACAGTACTTAAAACTTCATTCTTACAACGGATGCTAGTGACTTTGCTATTGGTAGTGTCCTTTCACAAGGTGAAGTTGGTAATGACCTTCCTATCTCTTATGCATCACGAACTCTTAATAAAAATGAAAAAAATTATTCTACTAAAGATAAGGAACTTTTGGCTATCGTTTGGTCAGTCAAACATTTCCGGCCATATCTGTATGGATGAAAATTTCAACTTTACACTGATCATAAACCGCTAGTTTATATACACAATTGTAAAGACATAAATTCTAGAATGATGAGATATCGCCTGCAGCTCGAGGAGTTTGAATATGAAATCATTCACAAAAAAGGTGAACAAAACACAAATGCAGATTACATGATATGGGTTTCTTGTCTCCAAGTTGTGTTTTATATTATTTATAAGAATAAACAAATAAAGTAAGATAATCTTATTTTAATTTATTTTAATTTTATTTTAATTTAACAACTTCAGTTTTATTAATTTATATTTTAATTATAATTTCACTACGCGTTTCGGGGCTACTGCTCCATCATCGGGTGGAATACTTATGTCGCTACTGTTGTTGGTGGTTGACGTAGCAAGTTGGCTGAAGCTTTGGTCATCTATTGTTGTTGTTTGTTATTTTCTTTTGTATAGTTTGGCCTTTTTATTGTGATATGGTGTTTCTTTTCTTTTTTCTATTGTTGTTGTTGGTTTTATTGTTTGTATATTTATTTAAGCTTTAGTGTATTATGTTGTCTGTTTTCTTTCTTTTATTATTTGTGTTTAAATTTTTAATTTTATTGCCGTTTCATAAAGTGTGTTTGGTTTGATAGTTAATTTGTCATTTAGTATATTGTCTTGTTCTAGTTTGTAAGCTTTGTAATGGGTGATTTTTTTGAGGTTAGGATTTTCATGCATTAGTATTTGACAGATCACGCGGGATTTCAGACATGGTGTCAAAGAGAAAGATGCTCAGTATGCTTTGACATTTCATCATGAATAGACTTACTAACAAATCATTGAATTTTATTACCAAAATCAGTGTTCGGTTCGAAATGTGTTTCGCGCGTGTGTTTTGTTCAGCGATGAGGCTCATTTCTGGTTGAATGGCTACGTAAATAAGCAAAATTGCCGCATTTGGAGTGAAGAGCAACCAGAAGCCGTTCAAGAACTGCCCATGCATCCCGAAAAATGCACTGTTTGGTGTGGTTTGTACGCTGGTGGAATCATTGGACTGTATTTTTTCAAAGATGCTGTTGAACGCAACGTTACGGTGAATGGCGATCGCTATCGTTCAATGCTAACAAACTTTTTGTTGCCAAAAATGGAAGAACTGAACTTGGTTGACATGTGGTTTCAACAAGATGGCGCTACATGCCACACAGCTCGCGATTCTATGGCCATTTTGAGGGAAAACTTCGGAGAACAATTCATCTCAAGGAATGGACCGGTAAGTTGGCCACCAAGATCATGCGAT
Source organism: Eupeodes luniger (assembly GCA_951509635.1). Lineage (NCBI taxonomy): Eukaryota > Metazoa > Arthropoda > Insecta > Diptera > Syrphidae > Eupeodes > Eupeodes luniger. Next base: position 193,693,167 of record OX608073.1, on the reverse strand, counting down.
TTGACGCCTTTAGACTATTTTTTGTGGGGCTACGTCAAGTCTAAAGTCTACACAAATAAGCCAGCAACTATTCCAGCTTTGGAAGACAACATTTCCGAAGAAATTCGGGCTATTCCGGCCGAAATGCTCGAAAAAGTTACCCAAAATTGGACTTTCCGAATGGACCACCTAAGACGCAGCCGCGGTCAACATTTAAATGAAATTATCTTCAAAAAGTAAATGTCATGGACCAATCTAACGTTTCAAATAAAGAATCGATGAGATTTTGCAAATTGTATGCGTTTTTTTTTTAAAAAAAGTTCTCAAGCTCTTAAAAAATCACCCGATAGATCTCATATTCTTCTACTGCGTCAAGTAATCTGCCTTTCCTGCATATATGTAATGTTTGCAAATTTGTTTCGATGTCTGTATAATTATGGTTGTTTTCAATTAAATGTAATGCATATGTGGATTTGGTGTTTGGTTTGGGTTTATGTTCTTTGAATCTTTCTTCGAAGGTTCTACCTGTTTGGCCAATATAAAATTTGTTGCAATCATTGCATTTAAGTTTGTAGACTCCGGAGTATGATTTTGTTCTTGTTTTATTTTTGGTTTTAAAATATTTTGTAAGTTGTTATTTGTTTTGAATGTTATATTTATGTTAAGTTTTTTGAATTGATTGGTTAATATTTGTGGTACTATGTGGGTGTATGTGACTGGTGTATATTTTGGATTTTCTATTGTAGGTATAATAGTTTTATTGTTGTTTATTTTCTTTTCTTTTTTCTTTATTAATTTGTCTATTATTGTTGTTTTGTATCCATTATTGTATGCAATTTGTTTTATTATGTTAGTTTCATTGATGAAGTCTGTTTTGTCCATAGGGATGTTAAAGGCTCTATTAATAAATGCATTGAAGGCTGCCATCTTTTGTGAATTTGGGTGGTGGGAATAATTATGTATGACTGTGTCTGATGTGGTTACTTTTCGGTATATTTTGTATTTAAATTTATTATTGAATTTTGTTATTGTTAGATCAAGGAAATTTATTGAATTGTTATTTTCTATTTCTGTTGTCACTTTTATTTTTGTGTTGATATTGTTGATGTATTTTGTTAACATGTCTATTTGTCTTTGTGTTCCGTCAAATATTACAAAGGTGTCATCTACATATCTTGTGTATGTTATTATTTTGTGTTTCTGTGGATTTAGTGTTGATAGGATGTATTTATTTTCAAAGTAGTCAAGGTATATTTCGGCTAGAAGTCCACTTAATGGTGATCCCATGGCTAGTCCTTCTGTTTGGGTATAGAAGCGGTTATTGAAAGTGAAGTAATTTTGCTTCATAATGATTCCCACCACCCAAATTCACAAAAGATGGCAGCCTTCAATGCATTTATTAATAGAGCCTTTAACATCCCTATGGACAAAACAGACTTCATCAATGAAACTAACATAATAAAACAAATTGCATACAATAATGGATACAAAACAACAATAATAGACAAATTAATAAAGAAAAAAGAAAAGAAAATAAACAACAACAAAACTATTATACCTACAATAGAAAATCCAAAATATACATCAGTCACATACACCAACATAGTACCACAAATATTAACCAATCAATTCAAAAAACTTAACATAAATATAACATTCAAAACAAATAACAACTTACAAAATATTTTAAAACCAAAAATAAAACAAGAAACAAAATCATACTCCGGAGTCTACAAACTTAAATGCAATGATTGCAACAAATTTTATACTGGCCAAACAGGTAGAACCTTCGAAGAAAGATTCAAAGAACATAAACCCAAACCAAACACCAAATCCACATATGCATTACATTTAATTGAAAACAACCATAATTATACAGACATCGAAACAAATTTGCAAACATTACATATATGCAGGAAAGGCAGATTACTTGACGCAGTAGAAGAATATGAGATCTACAAAGCTTACAAACTAGAACAAGACAATATACTAAATGACAAATTAACTATCAAACCAAACGCACTTTATGAAACAGCAATAAAATTTAAAATTTAAACACAAATAATAAAAGAAAGAAAAAAGACAACATAATACACTAAAGCTTAAATAAATATACAAACAATAAAACCAACAACAACAATAGAAAAAAGAAAAGAAACACCATATCACAATAAAAAGGCCAAACTATACAAAAGAAAATAACAAACAACAACAATAGATGACCAAAGCTTCAGCCAACTTGCTACGTCAACCACCAACAACAGTAGCGACATAAGTATTCCACCCGATGATGGAGCAGTAGCCCCGAAACGCGTAGTGAAATTGTAATTAAAATATAAATTAATAAAACTTAAGTTGTTAAATTAAAATAAGATTATCTTACTTTATTTGTTTATTCTTATAAATAAAATGCAGATTGCCTAAGCAGAATTGCAAAAATGACTCTTCGTTCAGATACAAAACTGTCTTCTAATTCTTCTCAAGATTCGTCTTCTGCAATATCTTCTAATTCGTCTCCTATCCCATTTACTATATCGTCTCCTTCATCGTCCGAAAATACTAACTCCTTTTCTACATCGTCAAATCCTAAATCTTGTTCTTCACCAGCAAATACAAATTCGTCTTCTTCAATGTCAATTACTAATTCTTGTCCCCCATCCATAAATTCAAGTTCGTCTTCAACATCTTCAATTCCTTATTCTTGTTCAAAGTCTTCAAATAAAAATACAAATTCTATTTCTTGTTCAAAATCAATTCCTAATTCTTGTTCAAATTGTTCAAATTAAAATACGAATTCTAATTCTTGTGAAACGCCTTTAGTCATAACTACTAATTCTTCGAATATTCCTTCATCAAAACCAGATCTGACAGAAAATGAAATCAAAACTATTCTTAAGGAATTTCATTCAAATCCCATTGTAGGACACTGTGGTGTCAACAGAACCTTTAAACGTATAAAATTATATCATAGTTGGAAAAATATGTTTTAAGATATAAAAAACTATATTAAAAATTGCGAACTCTGTCAGAAAAACAAAGTAACAAAATATACCATGAAACCTATGGTTATAACTTCAACTTCCAAATACCCCTTCAAAAAAATTTCTATCGATATCGTTGGTCCCTACCCTATAACTAATAATAATAATAAATATCTTTTAACATTCATCGATGACCTTACAAAATACACTGATGCAATTCCTTTACCAAATCAAGAGGTAAATACAATCGCCGAAGCATTCGTCAAAGAAATAATATTACGATATGGCACACCCAAACACGTGCTGTCAGACCAAGGCCAAAATTTCCTAAGCGACATATTCAAAAATGTATGCAAACTTCTTAAAATTAATAAACTCCAAACTACTGCATACCGACCTCAATCAAATGGCTTGTAAAGTGGACCCTACCTCATCTACAAATCTATGGGGGATATTGGAAGGCTTCCCCAAGCCGAAAAAGGCTAAAGAGCCGATCTGCTTCCAGAGTTTAAAGTAAAAAAACAAGACTGAAGAGCCGAACTAGTCTTTTCACTTCCTAACTGAAAGTGAATTTATTCAGTCAAACTTAAGCTATTTATACAAAAATAATCTACTTACACACTAACATCTTAAGCCTATATCAAATACATATTATAACTTAAACATAGAAATATTTTATATAAACATAAACATATTTTGTATTCCGAATTCTGTGGGAAGTTTATGAACAACGGAACCAGGCAGCATACTTGCTATGTCATCAAATTAATAGTCCATTATTCAATGTGCATAGCATAGCCCTTCTAATACAATGCACAAATGTATCCAAATATGCAGTATGCAGTGCATTGAACCTCAGCGAGTAGGTAGATACACTTGACCAAAGTAATCTGAAGCGTCGCGTCCCGTCATCGTCAGTTGCATTGAAATTATTACTTAATATTTTAGTGCATGAGGGTGATATTCTTGACCATGAATGAAATGCGAGTGCATTATTAAAAATGGAAAAGTAATGCGAGTGCATTCAAAATATAGGTCGGCTATTGTAAAGCGTAGTGTGGATTTAAGTCAACGACCGGAATTAAATGTATTAGGAAGTGGTCGCTAATGTGATTCCTTCACACCACCCTTCCTGGGGAAAAGGAGAAATCATGACATATGTATCTTGATTTCTTCCTTTGAGCGACACTAACTTGTATAATAGGAATACTCTTTTTTTTTCGTTCGGAATCAAAATTTTTTTTTTAACATTATTTTCTTCTATATGTATTTTAATAGTACATACTTAGTTTGTATCATTACTTACGTATATAATATAATATATTTTTTTTTTTTATACATTCATTCATACAAGTAACTTATTTTATTTTTTTTATATTCTATTTTTCATTTATTCATACAAGTAACTTATTTTATTCTTCTTATATTCTACATATTTTTCATTTATTCATACAAGTAACTTATTTTATTTTTTTTATATTCTATTTTTCATTTATTCATACAAGTAACTTATTTTATTCTTCTTATATTCTACATATTTTTCATTTATTCATACAAGTAACTTATTTTATTCTTCTTATATTCTATTTTTCATTTATTCATACAAGTAACTTATTTTATTCTTCTTATATTCTATTTTTCATTTATTCATACAAGTAACTTATTTTATTCTTCTTATATTCTAGTTGCGTTTTATTTATTGCTAAACAATATAATTTACTTAAATCCTATGCGCGCCTTATTAAAAATTAAATGAAGTAGTTATCTTGTATATACATACATATATTATTATTTACATTCTCTTAAAGATTAAATGAAGTAGTTATCATATATTATTTACATTCTTTCCCCTTTTTTTGACATTGATTTAATTATTGATTATATAAAAGTTAAATACATGTAAAATGGTTTTAGTCTATTCTTGCGTACTGTCATTCTTTTGTTATCGTATTGGATATCACAATTTACACCATTTTGAGACAAAACTTCGTATGGTCCTATAAATATTGGATCTAATTTCTTTCTGGATTCGTTTCTTAATAAAACTAAACTTTCTTTTTCAAAACTACTACTCTTTGTTTGACCCTCTTTATCATATCTATCTTTTCTAACATTTTTCTTCTTTATAAGCGTTTCTCGGGCATCTCTATGGGCAACTTGTAATTTATGTTTAAGGTCAATTACGTAATCGTCATAATTGTACACCGGTTCCATTTGTTTTGTCAGATTTTTGGGCAAGCTACATTGCTTTCCGAATATCAACTCGAATGGTGTGTAACCCGTTTCTGAGTGTACAGAAGTGTTATAACAGAAAACGTAATATGGCAACCAAGTACTCCAGTCCGTGTGTTTTTCTGAGACGTAACTTATAAGATATGCTCCTAAAACCTTATGTGAATTTTCTAAAGCTCCTATGCTCTCATGATGGTACGCTGTAGATTGTAATTGTTCTATTCTCAAAAGCTTACAGATACTTTTGAAAACCTGGTTTATAAATTCGGTTCCCTGATCAGATGCTATTGTATGTGGTACTCCGTACCTTAGAATAAAACCTTCTACTAGATTTATTTGGGAGTGGTATAGCTTCGATAAACTTGGTAAGCTCATCTTGAATGGTGAGTATGTATTTAGATCCATCTTCAGATTCCTCTAAAGGTCCTACTAGGTCTATAAATATTTTGTCAAAACCTGATTCGGCTGTTGATGTGATAGTCATTGGTTGTTTCTTCGGTTGGATATATTTGTTTCGTTGACATACTGGGCAGTGCTTAACGAATGTCGTCACATCGTTTTGCATTCCTGTCCAAAAGTATTTTTTCTTTATATTTTGAATCATACGGTTTATACCTGCATGTCCACTGGTTGGAAGTATGTGAAAGTCGTTTAGTATTAATTTCTTTTTACAAGGATCGGTAATTTCAATAACATTATCTATGAGGTAGGTATACCTTTATATTACTTTCTTTAGGAGAACCTAATATATTTTTTAATTCATTAATTTTATATTCTCGACGGCCGTCCGAGAGTTTCTTTATTTCATTTTTAGTAATATATATTTTCTTAATTGATTTGGGTCCGCAGAGTTTTTGCACATCCCTCGACAATATTTTGCCAAATAATGTCGATTGGGTTGTAGTGCTGTCCTTGGACTTCTTTAGGAGTAAACTATTCCCTTTTGGAATATACGCCAAAACTTTGTTTGGTCCTATAATTATGTCGTCCTTGTCCTTGAAATTAACTAAATCTTCCGTAAAATTGTCAACGATTTTTAATTCAATAACTCTTAGTCCACTTTCGGGTGGTTTCAGAAGTTCTGTTATCCTTTGTTCATTGGTTTGTATCTTATTATTTTTAGGTGTATTTTTATCTTTATTTTCTACTTTCGACTGGGCTCTTGTTACTACACAGACATATAATTGTTTTAATTCTGCAGACTCTACTTCAATGCGACTAAGCGCGTCAGCGGTACAGTTATCTTTTCGGGGTGAATATTCTACGTAAAAATTTTATTCTTCTAATAATAGTCTGAATTTAGTTAGTCTACTACTAGGTTCTTTTAGTGAGAACAAGTACACTAGGGGTCTGTGGTCTGTAAAGATTTTGAACTTTCTTCCGAACAAGTATGGCCTATAGTGTTTTACTGTTTTTAACATATTTTTAATTTTTACTATTTTTTTTTTTTTTAACATTGTTTATACTGTTATGGCCTTTTCAGAATTAAAGATCAATATAAGAAATATTAGTTGTTTTTATTTGATCTCTCAGTTTTCAAATGAATCTTAAAATTAAAATTATATAATAACAAACTCAGCTTATAAATATAAAAAAAATAAAAAGTATTATTGAATCAAAGTAAATTTAAAACAGGTACTCTTACAACTCGGCCATCCTGACCATTTTGATCGACTCGATCAAGTTGTAATTGTTAGAATTTTACAATCAAATTTAAAAATTATAAAAAAAAAAAATAAATAAAAACAAAAAAAAAATAAAATTATTTTAAAAGAATGTGATATACCTAATCTAAATGTATTACCTTTCTGAACTAGAATTCAAACTATGTGAATCCCTCCAATCAACCCAGGAACGTATACGTGAGGCTTCAATTACACCATCATAAGGAATTTGAGTTAACTGACAATTTTCAATATCTCTGATTATGTATCGATCATTTGGTAGGACTTTATGCACTTTGTATGGACCGCGGAATTTAGGGATAAATTTCTTATTACTACCAGCTGTTGTATCAATGTTTCGAATCATTACAAAATCTCCTTCTGAAAATGTTACGTGTGGTTTATGCACATTTGTATAGTATTCAGACATTTTTTGTTGATGCAACTCTATACTATCGCAAGCTTTTTTTCGTAATGCAGATAAGTCATGTTCAGAAGTCAAAAATAGTTTTTCGTCTAAATATTCAGAAAATGTGTCAACATCACGTCCACGTTGGTTAACACCATATAATAATTGACAAGGGAAAACACTAGTAGTAGAATGAATAGAGTTATTAAGGGCGTATTCAACTCTTATCAAAAGTTTTGACCAATCGGAATGTTGAATTGGTTCAGTAATTTTAGCTAACATAGACTAAACTAACATAGACTTAAGAATGCGGTTGACACGCTCAACCTGACCATTAGCTTGAGGTGAGGCTGTGGCTATTTTAACATAATCAATATTGTTTTGAAGTAAATATGAACCAAATTCAATTGACGAAAAACATGAACCACGATCACTAATAACTCGACGAGGTCGACTATAATATTCGAAATACTTATCTAGGCAAGCACATACTTCTTTAGTACTTGTTGAATTTACTGCATATAATTTTACATGTTTTGTAAAAGCATCTACAATGACAAAAATGTGTTTTCTTTTAGAAATAATTGACGGGAGAGGTCCAAAATGATCAACATGAATGGTATCGAATGGTATAGGCTTTTTTGGAATTTGGTGAAGAGTGCGATTGGAAGAATGTGTTGGCACAGAAAACGTTATACACTGAACACAATTTTTTACATACTTTTCAATTTTTTCTTTCATTTTTGGAAACCAGTAGTGTAATTTAATTTGGTCTAGACATTTCGAAACACCCATATGACAAAGTTTTTCATGAGACAACCTTATAATTTGTGATTCCATTTCTTTCGAGACATATAACAATAAACTTCCATTATCCAACTTTCGGTAAACTAAGCCATCATCAAGAACAAATTTTGGAACTTCTTCTTTTTCTAACCGATCCCGTATTCGAACAATATCATCTTGTTTTTGCATAAGTATTCCCCCAAAACCATCAGCACTTGCATCACAATGCAATTCTGTATCGCGTTTTGGGTTATAAAATGCCAAAACCGGTGACGTTATTAACTTGTCCCTTAAATTAGAAAATGCTGAAAGGCATAAATCATCGAAAACAAATTTAACACCTGGTTTTAAAAGATTCCGTAATGGCATAGCGATATGTGAAAACGACGGGACAAACCGGCGGAAATATGAAAATAAACCTAAACATTTTTGGACTTGATCTAAATTTTTCGGAATGGGAAGATGCTTTATATTTTCAATATGTCTATTATTGGGACGAACACCCTTTTCATTGATGGAGAATCCCAAAAAATCTATTTCATTATAGCCGAATTGGCACTTTTTGAATTTAAGTTCAAGTCGAAATTCAGCAAGTCGTCGTAATAATCTTTGAAGTACATCTTAATGTTACGAAATAGTTTTGGTAGCAATTGTTATATCATCCATATATACAACAACAGTCCCTTCATCAATAAATGGACGTAAAATATTACTAATGAATCGTTGAAATACTGCAGGTGCATTTTTTAAACCAAAAGGCATTTGCAAATATTCAAACTGTCCATCTGGGGTTACGAATGCTGTATATTTAATTGAATTTTCTGAGACTTTTACTTGGTGAAACCCATTTTTTAGATCCAAAGTTGTAAAATATGCCTTGCCTTCCAATTTCTCTAGACAGTCATCAATAAGAGGTAATGGATAACTATCCCTTACCATGATTTTATTCAGAGGTCGATAGTCAACACACATTCGTTTCTCGCCACATTTTTTTGAAACTAGAACAATTGGAAATGCATAGGGAGAATTACTAGGTCGTATTTGTTTATTTTTCAAAAGGTCGCTAATCATATCCCTGACAATACGCCGATCTTCATAAGAAAGTCTTCTAGGTGCTGAGCTTATTGGAATATCGGAAGTCAAATGAATTTTCATTTCATATTTCTCTTCATTAGAGGTTGGAATATTTGAAAGATCAAGGTAATTAGTCTCAATAATTGTCTGAATCTCTTTCCGATAGAATTGATTCAAATTAACGTTTATATCTATACGTTCAGAAAGTATTTTATCTACTTCAATGGCAAAAATGTCCGGAACAAAATGATCGATACCTAACAAAGTATTGGTCGATGCAACATGATTTTTATCATTCATGTACGAAGGTTGACATAGATCACAAGTAGTTAAAAGATTTGAATTCTCATTTTTAGTGGAACTATACACACAATGCAACACTTTATTTGATATTTTAATTTTATTTTTATTCGAATCATCCAAAATTTCAACATTTGTTTTGGGAATTTTATTAAAAGTTAAATCAATTATCATAAATTTTATATTAAAAATATTTAAAAAGTCCCGACCCAACAAAAGTGGATATGGAATAACTGAATCAGGAACAACAAAGATATTAATTAAGTTAGTTAACTTGCGAAACGAAATTTTAATTTGAATTTTTCCAAATGTACATAATTTTAAATTTCCCAATCCTTTATAACCAGAATATTGAGTCCATTGGTTAACTAAATCATTTGGAACAGCAGATTTTCTCATTAAACTAATCGGACTACCAGAATCAAATAAAGAAACGAAAGTATTGCATCTATGCATAGAACCATTGATCAAAAAGGTAACACTTACATCATTTATTTCGGAAATATGATTGTTAGCTTCTCTATTTGTATTTTCGATATTCTTCAACTGGAAATCATCTACTAGGGCCACTCGTTTAGTAAGTTTTTTTGGACAGTCCTTTAAAATATGTTCTTTAGAACCGCAACGAAAACATGAACCTTTTTCTCGTTTGGGATGAGGACATGAACTTGCAAAATGCCCAACATTTGAGCAATTGTAACACAGCATCTTGGAGTTATCAAAGCTCGGTTTCAAAATTGGTGCTTTTGTCTTAGTTGTGTTTGTTGTAGACGGGGTCTTAATTGATGCTTCATTTGATTCTCGTTGGCTACGTAATTGGCTATAGCGATGTGATAGTTGTTTGAGATGTTGTATATTAGAAGCCAGATACAACACAGCAATGTTCACAGAATTATCTTGAAATCCCTCTATTATAAATTGAATGACTTGCAATTCATCAATATTCGCACGTGCTGCCAACTCTTGCATTTTGAGAATATATCCCATAACAGAGAGTTTCGAAGAACGTAAAGTGGTTTTTCGTAATTTGTCAATAACTTCTGAAACAGTATACGCATGACCAAAATTTGATAAAAAATTGTTACGGAATTGAAGATAATTAGTAGAATTATCCACACGGAGAAACAATTCAGCAGCAGAATCCGTTTTCATCAAACGTCGGATTGACTTAAGGCGGTAAACATCGTCACCATTTACCGAATCACAAGCTCGTTCGAAATTTTCTAGCCATTTACGGGCATCATAAGCTTCATCACCAGCAAATGGAGTGATATAATGTTGGATATCTTCAAATTTTGCGTTAGCCAAAACATTCGGAGTGGAAGCCAGTTCTTGTTGCAATTGTTTCAACCGACGGCGTTTTTCCAAAACTCTAAGCTGTGCATCAATATCAGCTTCTTCTTCTCCTAAAGATGCAAACTGGATTGAACGATCAAATACATCTTCTTCATTATTTCCGGAATTATCTGAATTTTCATTTTCGACGGAATTGTCATCCCTTTGATTTAACTCCCTGAATTTTTCATTGTACAACTTCCGCAATTGCGTCAATGTAGCTGTTGTTGAAAAATCAACGTTTTGCTCCTTGAGCCAATCTTGGATTTCAGATTTGTTCATTATCAGAATTCTTTATAATATAGGTAAATATTAATCAACAATTTTCGGAACTATCCCACTTCTGAAGTTGTTATGGCCTTTTCAGAATTAAAGATCAATATAAGAAATATTAGTTGTTTTTATTTTGATCTCTCAGTTTTCGAATGAATCTTAAAATTGAATTTATATAATGACAAACTCAGCTTATAAATATAAAAAAAATAAAAAGTATTATTGAATCAAAGTAAATTTAAAACAGGTACTCTTACAATACATTGGATTTTTTTTTAAATTTAAAGTTAAGTGAAACTAAGAAATAAAGAAAAAAAAAACATATTTATATATTTATAAATGTAGGATGTAATTAAATTGCAGAATTTATTTAATATATATTTTGTTTTGTCAAAATTTACAAACTTATCGGGGATAGAGGTTTATTTTTCTTATTTATAATAATTGTAAAAATGTAACTAAAATTATTAGTTAAATACAGTTTATTTCCTTTAGGAAGAATTATTATTTTGTTTATATAATTTTTTTTTTACACCTATCTTTAATGTTTACAAATTAAAATTTGTAATGAAGTTAAAAAAAACTTAAATATATACTAATTGTTTGTTTTATGAACAAAAATAATAAAATTATTTATTATTTATTATATTTTTCGTTATAATTCATCTTATATAGCTGCTGCTAGGCATTGCTGTCGATTATGGGCGCTTGTGGCCTAACGACCGGGCCACCAACTGCTTGAACCGGCAACTGCTCTTGTTTCTCGCGTTTTCGCCGCATCTTGCTCCAGAGCTTGTGGCAATCCTGCCATGTCGGCAATTCTGGAGTTGGCATTTGCTCTGGGAAGACATTCTTAAACCATGGCGATTTGAGCGCATCTTCGGCTGTTATCCGCTTGTCGGGATTTAGCTCAAGCATTTTATCGAGTAAATCTAACGCAGGTGTTGGCATAAATTCGAATTCTTCGCGTAGCCCTCGGAGATGGAGTTTCTTTTGTTTGCAAGATCGCCATGTAAAGGGGACCCTACCTCACCTACAAATCTATGGGGGATATTGGAAGGCTTCCCCAAGACGAAAAAGGATGATGGCTTAAGAGCCGATCTGCTTCCAGAGTTTAAAGTAAAAAAAACAAGGCTGAAGAGCCGAACTAGTCTTTTCACTTCCTAACTGAAAGTGAATTTATTCAGTCAAACTTAAGCTATTTATACAAAAATAATCTACTTACACACTAACATCTTAAGCCTATATCAAATACATATTATAACTTAAACATAGAAATATTTTATATAAACATAAACATATTTTGTATTCCGAATTCTGTGGGAAGTTTATGAACAACGGAACCAGGCAGCATACTTGCTATGTCATCAAATTAATAGTCCATTATTCAATGTGCATAGCCCTTCTAATACAATGCACAAATGTATCCAAATACATCCAGCCATATGCACTACACAGTATGCAGTGCATTGAACCTCAGCGAGTAGGTAGATACACTTGACCAAAGTAATCTGAAGCGTCGCGTCCCGTCATCGTCAGTGGCATTGAAATTATTACTTAATATTTTAGTGCATGAGGGTGATATTCTTGACCATGAATGAAATGCGAGTGCATTATTAAAAATGGAAAAGTAATGCGAGTGCATTTAAAATATAGGTCGGCTATTGTAAAGCGTAGTGTGGATTTAAGTCAACGACCGGAATTAAATGTATAATGAAGTGGTCGCTAGTGTGATTCCTTCACACCACCCTTCCTGGGGAAAAGGAGAAATCATGACATATGTATCTTGATTTCTTCCTTTGAGCGACACTAACTTGTATAATAGGAAAACTCTTTTTTTTTTGCGTTCGGAATCAAAATTTTTTTTTTTAACATTATTTTCTTCTATATGTATTTTAATAGTACATACTTAGTTTGTATCATTACTTACGTATATAATATAATATATTTTTTTTTTTTAATACATTCATTCATACAAGTAACTTATTTTATTTTTTTTATATTCTATTTTTCATTTATTCATACAAGTAACTTATTTTATTCTTCTTATATTCTATTTTTCATTTATTCATACAAGTAACTTATTTTATTCTTCTTATATTCTATTTTTCATTTATTCATACAAGTAACTTATTTTATTCTTCTTATATTCTAGTTGCGTTTTATTTATTGCTAAACAATATAATTTACTTAAATCCTATGCGCGCCTTATTAAAAATTAAATGAAGTAGTTATCTTGTATATATGTACAATTGTACATACATGTATTATTATTTACATTCTCTTAAAGATTAAATGAAGTAGTTATCATATATTATTTACATTCTTTCCCCTTTTTTTTGACATTGATTTAATTATTGATTATATAAAAGTTAAATACATGTAAAATGGTTTTAGTCTATTCTTGTGTACTGTCATTCTTTTGTTATCGTATTGGATATCACAATTTACACCATTTTGAGACAAAACTTCGTATGGTCCTATAAATATTGGATCTAATTTCTTTCTGGATTCGTTTCTTAATAAAACTAAACTTTCTTTTTCAAAACTACTACTCTTTGTTTGACCCTCTTTATCATATCTATCTTTTCTAACATTTTTCTTCTTTATAAGCGTTTCTCGGGCATCTCTATGGGCAACTTGTAATTTATGTTTAAGGTCAATTACGTAATCGTCATAATTGTACACCGGTTCCATTTGTTTTGTCAGATTTTTGGGCAAGCTACATTGCTTTCCGAATATCAACTCGAATGGTGTGTAACCCGTTTCTGAGTGTACAGAAGTGTTATAACAGAAAACGTAATATGGCAACCAAGTACTCCAGTCCGTGTGTTTTTCTGAGACGTAACTTATAAGATATGCTCCTAAAACCTTATGTGAATTTTCTAAAGCTCCTATGCTCTCATGATGGTACGCTGTAGATTGTAATTGTTCTATTCTCAAAAGCTTACAGATACTTTTGAAAACCTGGTTTATAAATTCGGTTCCCTGATCAGATGCTATTGTATGTGGTACTCCGTACCTTAGAATAAAACCTTCTACTAGATTTATTTGGGAGTGGTATAGCTTCGATAAACTTGGTAAGCTCATCTTGAATGGTGAGTATGTATTTAGATCCATCTTCAGATTCCTCTAAAGGTCCTACTAGGTCTATAAATATTTTGTCAAAACCTGATTCGGCTGTTGATGTGATAGTCATTGGTTGTTTCTTCGGTTGGATATATTTGTTTCGTTGACATACTGGGCAGTGCTTAACGAATGTCGTCACATCGGTTTGAATTCCTGTCCAAAAGTATTTTTTCTTTATATTTTGAATCATACGGTTTATACCTGCATGTCCACTGGTTGGAAGTATGTGAAAGTCGTTTAGTATTAATTTCTTTTTACAAGGATCGGTAATTTCAATAACATTATCTATGAGGTAGGTATACCTTTATATTACTTTCTTTAGGAGAACCTAATATATTTTTTAATTCATTAATTTTATATTCTCGACGGCCGTCCGAGAGTTTCTTTATTTCATTTTTAGTAATATATATTTTCTTAATTGATTTGGGTCCGCAGAGTTTTTGCACATCCCTCGACAATATTTTGCCAAATAATGTCGATTGGGTTGTAGTGCTGTCCTTGGACTTCTTTAGGAGTAAACTATTCCCTTTTGGAATATACGCCAAAACTTTGTTTGGTCCTATAATTATGTCGTCCTTGTCCTTGAAATTAACTAAATCTTCCGTAAAATTGTCAACGATTTTTAATTCAATAACTCTTAGTCCACTTTCGGGTGGTTTCAGAAGTTCTGTTATCCTTTGTTCATTGGTTTGTATCTTATTATTTTTAGGTGTATTTTTATCTTTATTTTCTACTTTCGACTGGGCTCTTGTTACTACACAGACATATAATTGTTTTAATTCTGCAGACTCTACTTCAATGCGACTAAGCGCGTCAGCGGTACAGTTATCTTTTCGGGGTGAATATTCTACGTAAAAATTTTATTCTTCTAATAATAGTCTGAATTTAGTTAGTCTACTACTAGGTTCTTTTAGTGAGAACAAGTACACTAGGAGTCTGTGGTCTGTAAAGATTTTGAACTTTCTTCCGAACAAGTATGGCCTATAGTGTTTTACTGTTTTTAACATATTTTTAATTTTTACTATTTTTTTTTTTTTTTAACATTGTTTATACTGTTATGGCCTTTTCAGAATTAAAGATCAATATAAGAAATATTAGTTGTTTTTATTTGATCTCTCAGTTTTCAAATGAATCTTAAAATTAAAATTATATAATAACAAACTCAGCTTATAAATATAAAAAAAATAAAAAGTATTATTGAATCAAAGTAAATTTAAAACAGGTACTCTTACAACTCGGCCATCCTGACCATTTTGATCGACTCGATCAAGTTGTAATTGTTAGAATTTTACAATCAAATTTAAAAATTATAAAAAAAAAAAATAAATAAAAACAAAAAAAAAATAAAATTATTTTAAAAGAATGTGATATACCTAATCTAAATGTATTACCTTTCTGAACTAGAATTCAAACTATGTGAATCCCTCCAATCAACCCAGGAACGTATACGTGAGGCTTCAATTACACCATCATAAGGAATTTGAGTTAACTGACAATTTTCAATATCTCTGATTATGTATCGATCATTTGGTAGGACTTTATGCACTTTGTATGGACCGCGGAATTTAGGGATACATTTCTTATTACTACCAGCTGTTGTTTCGAATCATTACAAAATCTCCTTCTGAAAATGTTACGTGTGGTTTATGCACATTTGTATAGTATTCAGACATTTTTTGTTGATGCAACTCTATACTATCGCAAGCTTTTTTTCGTAATGCAGATAAGTCATGTTCAGAAGTCAAAAATAGTTTTTCGTCTAAATATTCAGAAAATGTGTCAACATCACGTCCACGTTGGTTAACACCATATAATAATTGACAAGGGAAAACACTAGTAGTAGAATGAATAGAGTTATTAAGGGCGTATTCAACTCTTATCAAAAGTTTTGACCAATCGGAATGTTGAATTGGTTCAGTAATTTTAGCTAACATAGACTAAACTAACATAGACTTAAGAATGCGGTTGACACGCTCAACCTGACCATTAGCTTGAGGTGAGGCTGTGGCTATTTTAACATAATCAATATTGTTTTCAAGTAAATATGAACCAAATTCAATTGACGAAAAACATGAACCACGATCACTAATAACTCGACGAGGTCGACTATAATATTCGAAATACTTATCTAGGCAAGCACATACTTCTTTAGTACTTGTTGAATTTACTGCATATAATTTTACATGTTTTGTAAAAGCATCTACAATGACAAAAATGTGTTTTCTTTTAGAAATAATTGACGGGAGAGGTCCAAAATGATCAACATGAATGGTATCGAATGGTATAGGCTTTTTTGGAATTTGGTGAAGAGTGCGATTGGAAGAATGTGTTGGCACAGAAAACGTTATACACTGAACACAATTTTTTACATACTTTTCAATTTTTTCTTTCATTTTTGGAAACCAGTAGTGTAATTTAATTTGGTCTAGACATTTCGAAACACCCATATGACAAAGTTTTTCATGAGACAACCTTATAATTTGTGATTCCATTTCTTTCGAGACATATAACAATAAACTTCCATTATCCAACTTTCGGTAAACTAAGCCATCATCAAGAACAAATTTTGGAACTTCTTCTTTTTCTAACCGATCCCGTATTCGAACAATATCATCTTGTTTTTGCATAAGTATTCCCCCAAAACCATCAGCACTTGCATCACAATGCAATTCTGTATCGCGTTTTGGGTTATACAATGCCAAAACCGGTGACGTTATTAACTTGTCCCTTAAATTAGAAAATGCTGAAAGGCATAAATCATCGAAAACAAATTTAACACCTGGTTTTAAAAGATTCCGTAATGGCATAGCGATATGTGAAAACGACGGGACAAACCGGCGGAAATATGAAAATAAACCTAAACATTTTTGGACTTGATCTAAATTTTTCGGAATGGGAAGATGCTTTATATTTTCAATATGTCTATTATTGGGACGAACACCCTTTTCATTGATGGAGAATCCCAAAAAATCTATTTCATTATAGCCGAATTGGCACTTTTTGAATTTAAGTTCAAGTCGAAATTCAGCAAGTCGTCGTAATAATCTTTGAAGTACATCTTAATGTTCCGAAATAGTTTTGGTAGCAATTGTTATATCATCCATATATACAACAACAGTCCCTTCATCAATAAATGGACGTAAAATATTACTAATGAATCGTTGAAATACTGCAGGTGCATTTTTTAAACCAAAAGGCATTTGCAAATATTCAAACTGTCCATCTGGGGTTACGAATGCTGTATATTTAATTGAATTTTCTGAGACTTTTACTTGGTGAAACCCATTTTTTAGATCCAAAGTTGTAAAATATGCCTTGCCTTCCAATTTCTCTAGACAGTCATCAATAAGAGGTAATGGATAACTATCCCTTACCATGATTTTATTCAGAGGTCGATAGTCAACACACATTCGTTTCTCGCCACATTTTTTTGAAACTAGAACAATTGGAAATGCATAGGGAGAATTACTAGGTCGTATTTGTTTATTTTTCAAAAGGTCGCTAATCATATCCCTGACAATACGCCGATCTTCATAAGAAAGTCTTCTAGGTGCTGAGCTTATTGGAATATCGGAAGTCAAATGAATTTTCATTTCATATTTCTCTTCATTAGAGGTTGGAATATTTGAAAGATCAAGGTAATTAGTCTCAATAATTGTCTGAATCTCTTTCCGATAGAATTGATTCAAATTAACGTTTATATCTATACGTTCAGAAAGTATTTTATCTACTTCAATGGCAAAAATGTCCGGAACAAAATGATCGATACCTAACAAAGTATTGGTCGATGCAACATGATTTTTATCATTCATGTACGAAGGTTGACATAGATCACAAGTAGTTAAAAGATTTGAATTCTCATTTTTAGTGGAACTATACACACAATGCAACACTTTATTTGATATTTTAATTTTATTTTTATTCGAATCATCCAAAATTTCAACATTTGTTTTGGGAATTTTATTAAAAGTTAAATCAATTATCATAAATTTTATATTAAAAATATTTAAAAAGTCCCGACCCAACAAAAGTGGATATGGAATAACTGAATCAGGAACAACAAAGATATTAATTAAGTTAGTTAACTTGCGAAACGAAATTTTAATTTGAATTTTTCCAAATGTACATAATTTTAAATTTCCCAATCCTTTATAACCAGAATATTGAGTCCATTGGTTAACTAAATCATTTGGAACAGCAGATTTTCTCATTAAACTAATCGGACTACCAGAATCAAATAAAGAAACGAAAGTATTGCATCTATGCATAGAACCATTGATCAAAAAGGTAACACTTACATCATTTATTTCGGAAATATGATTGTTAGCTTCTCTATTTGTATTTTCGATATTCTTCAACTGGAAATCATCTACTAGGGCCACTCGTTTAGTAAGTTTTTTTGGACAGTCCTTTAAAATATGTTCTTTAGAACCGCAACGAAAACATGAACCTTTTTCTCGTTTGGGATGATGACATGAACTTGCAAAATGCCCAACATTTGAGCAATTGTAACACAGCATCTTGGAGTTATCAAAGCTCGGTTTCAAAACTGGTGCTTTTGTCTTAGTTGTGTTTGTTGTAGACGGGGTCTTAATTGATGCTTCATTTGATTCTCGTTGGCTACGTAATTGGCTATAGCGATGTGATAGTTGTTTGAGATGTTGTATATTAGAAGCCGGATACAACACAGCAATGTTCACAGAATTATCTTGAAATCCCTCTATTATAAATTGAATGACTTGCAATTCATCAATATTCGCACGTGCTGCCAACTCTTGCATTTTGAGAATATATCCCATAACAGAGAGTTTCGAAGAACGTAAAGTGGTTTTTCGTAATTTGTCAATAACTTCTGAAACAGTATACGCATGACCAAAATTTGATAAAAAATTGTTACGGAATTGAAGATAATTAGTAGAATTATCCACACGGAGAAACAATTCAGCAGCAGAATCCGTTTTCATCAAACGTCGGATTGACTTAAGGCGGTAAACATCGTCACCATTTACCGAATCACAAGCTCGTTCGAAATTTTCTAGCCATTTACGGGCATCATAAGCTTCATCACCAGCAAATGGAGTGATATAATGTTGGATATCTTCAAATTTTGCGTTAGCCAAAACATTCGGAGTGGAAGCCAGTTCTTGTTGCAATTGTTTCAACCGACGGCGTTTTTCCAAAACTCTAAGCTGTGCATCAATATCAGCTTCTTCTTCTCCTAAAGATGCAAACTGGATTGAACGATCAAATACATCTTCTTCATTATTTCCGGAATTATCTGAATTTTCATTTTCGACGGAATTGTCATCCCTTTGATTTAACTCCCTGAATTTTTCATTGTACAACTTCCGCAATTGCGTCAATGTAGCTGTTGTTGAAAAATCAACGTTTTGCTCCTTGAGCCAATCTTGGATTTCAGATTTGTTCATTATCAGAATTCTTTATAATATAGGTAAATATTAATCAACAATTTTCGGAACTATCCCACTTCTGAAGTTGTTATGGCCTTTTCAGAATTAAAGATCAATATAAGAAATATTAGTTGTTTTTATTTGATCTCTCAGTTTTCGAATGAATCTTAAAATTAAATTTATATAATGACAAACTCAGCTTATAAATATAAAAAAAATAAAAAGTATTATTGAATCAAAGTAAATTTAAAACAGGTACTCTTACAATACATTGGATTTTTTTTTAAATTTAAAGTTAAGTGAAACTAAGAAATAAAGAAAAAAAAAACATATTTATATATTTATAAATGTAGGATGTAATTAAATTGCAGAATTTATTTAATATATATTTTGTTTTGTCAAAATTTACAAACTTATCGGGGATAGAGGTTTATTTTTCTTATTTATAATAATTGTAAAAATGTAACTAAAATTATTAGTTAAATACAGTTTATTTCCTTTAGGAAGAATTATTATTTTGTTTATATAATTTTTTTTTTACACCTATCTTTAATGTTTACAAATTAAAATTTGTAATGAAGTTAAAAAAAACTTAAATATATACTAATTGTTTGTTTTATGAACAAAAATAATAAAATTATTTATTATTTATTATATTTTTCGTTATAATTCATCTTATATAGCTGCTGCTAGGCATTGCTGTCGATTATGGGCGCTTGTGGCCTAACGACCGGGCCACCAACTGCTTGAACCGGCAACTGCTCTTGTTTCTCGCGTTTTCGCCGCATCTTGCTCCAGAGCTTGTGGCAATCCTGCCATGTCGGCAATTCTGGAGTTGGCATTTGCTCTGGGAAGACATTCTTAAACCATGGCGATTTGAGCGCATCTTCGGCTGTTATCCGCTTGTCGGGATTTAGCTCAAGCATTTTATCGAGTAAATCTAACGCAGGTGTTGGCATAAATTCGAATTCTTCGCGTAACCCTCGGAGATGGAGTTTCTTTTGTTTGCAAGATCGCCATGTAAAGGGGACCCTACCTCACCTACAAATCTATGGGGGATATTGGAAGGCTTCCCCAAGACGAAAAAGGATGATGGCTTAAGAGCCGATCTGCTTCCAGAGTTTAAAGTAAAAAAAACAAGGCTGAAGAGCCGAACTAGTCTTTTCACTTCCTAACTGAAAGTGAATTTATTCAGTCAAACTTAAGCTATTTATACAAAAATAATCTACTTACACACTAACATCTTAAGCCTATATCAAATACATATTATAACTTAAACATAGAAATATTTTATATAAACATAAACATATTTTGTATTCCGAATTCTGTGGGAAGTTTATGAACAACGGAACCAGGCAGCATACTTGCTATGTCATCAAATTAATAGTCCATTATTCAATGTGCATAGCCCTTCTAATACAATGCACAAATGTATCCAAATACATCCAGCCATATGCACTACACAGTATGCAGTGCATTGAACCTCAGCGAGTAGGTAGATACACTTGACCAAAGTAATCTGAAGCGTCGCGTCCCGTCATCGTCAGTGGCATTGAAATTATTACTTAATATTTTAGTGCATGAGGGTGATATTCTTGACCATGAATGAAATGCGAGTGCATTATTAAAAATGGAAAAGTAATGCGAGTGCATTTAAAATATAGGTCGGCTATTGTAAAGCGTAGTGTGGATTTAAGTCAACGACCGGAAATAAATGTATAATGAAGTGGTCGCTAGTGTGATTCCTTCACACCACCCTTCCTGGGGAAAAGGAGAAATCATGACATATGTATCTTGATTTCTTCCTTTGAGCGACACTAACTTGTATAATAGGAAAACTCTTTTTTTTTTGCGTTCGGAATCAAAATTTTTTTTTTTAACATTATTTTCTTCTATATGTATTTTAATAGTACATACTTAGTTTGTATCATTACTTACGTATATAATATAATATATTTTTTTTTTTTAATACATTCATTCATACAAGTAACTTATTTTATTTTTTTTATATTCTATTTTTCATTTATTCATACAAGTAACTTATTTTATTCTTCTTATATTCTATTTTTCATTTATTCATACAAGTAACTTATTTTATTCTTCTTATATTCTATTTTTCATTTATTCATACAAGTAACTTATTTTATTCTTCTTATATTCTAGTTGCGTTTTATTTATTGCTAAACAATATAATTTACTTAAATCCTATGCGCGCCTTATTAAAAATTAAATGAAGTAGTTATCTTGTATATATGTACAATTGTACATACATGTATTATTATTTACAATCTCTTAAAGATTAAATGAAGTAGTTATCATATATTATTTACATTCTTTCCCCTTTTTTTGACATTGATTTAATTATTGATTATATAAAAGTTAAATACATGTAAAATGGTTTTAGTCTATTCTTGTGTATTCTTTTGTTATCGTATTGGATATCACAATTTACACCATTTTGAGACAAAACTTCGTATGGTCCTATAAATATTGGATCTAATTTCTTTCTGGATTCGTTTCTTAATAAAACTAAACTTTCTTTTTCAAAACTACTACTCTTTGTTTGACCCTCTTTATCATATCTATCTTTTCTAACATTTTTCTTCTTTATAAGCGTTTCTCGGGCATCTCTATGGGCAACTTGTAATTTATGTTTAAGGTCAATTACGTAATCGTCATAATTGTACACCGGTTCCATTTGTTTTGTCAGATTTTTGGGCAAGCTACATTGCTTTCCGAATATCAACTCGAATGGTGTGTAACCCGTTTCTGAGTGTACAGAAGTGTTATAACAGAAAACGTAATATGGCAACCAAGTACTCCAGTCCGTGTGTTTTTCTGAGACGTAACTTATAAGATATGCTCCTAAAACCTTATGTGAATTTTCTAAAGCTCCTATGCTCTCATGATGGTACGCTGTAGATTGTAATTGTTCTATTCTCAAAAGCTTACAGATACTTTTGAAAACCTGGTTTATAAATTCGGTTCCCTGATCAGATGCTATTGTATGTGGTACTCCGTACCTTAGAATAAAACCTTCTACTAGATTTATTTGGGAGTGGTATAGCTTCGATAAACTTGGTAAGCTCATCTTGAATGGTGAGTATGTATTTAGATCCATCTTCAGATTCTTCTAAAGGTCCTACTAGGTCTATAAATATTTTGTCAAAACCTGATTCGGCTGTTGATGTGATAGTCATTGGTTGTTTCTTCGGTTGGATATATTTGTTTCGTTGACATACTGGGCAGTGCTTAACGAATGTCGTCACATCGTTTTGCATTCCTGTCCAAAAGTATTTTTTCTTTATATTTTGAATCATACGGTTTATACCTGCATGTCCACTGGTTGGAAGTATGTGAAAGTCGTTTAGTATTAATTTCTTTTTACAAGGATCGGTAATTTCAATAACATTATCTATGAGGTATACCTTTATATTACTTTCTTTAGGAGAACCTAATATATTTTTTAATTCATTAATTTTATATTCTCGACGGCCGTCCGAGAGTTTCTTTATTTCATTTTTAGTAATATATATTTTCTTAATTGATTTGGGTCCGCAGAGTTTTTGCACATCCCTCGACAATATTTTGCCAAATAATGTCGATTGGGTTGTAGTGCTGTCCTTGGACTTCTTTAGGAGTAAACTATTCCCTTTTGGAATATACGCCAAAACTTTGTTTGGTCCTATAATTATGTCGTCCTTGTCCTTGAAATTAACTAAATCTTCCGTAAAATTGTCAACGATTTTTAATTCAATAACTCTTAGTCCACTTTCGGGTGGTTTAAGAAGTTCTGTTATCCTTTGTTCATTGGTTTGTATCTTATTATTTTTAGGTGTATTTTTATCTTTATTTTCTACTTTCGACTGGGCTCTTGTTACTACACAGACATATAATTGTTTTAATTCTGCAGACTCTACTTCAATGCGACTAAGCGCGTCAGCGGTACAGTTATATTTTCCGGGTGAATATTCTACGTAAAAATTTTATTCTTCTAATAATAGTCTGAATTTAGTTAGTCTACTACTAGGTTCTTTTAGTGAGAACAAGTACACTAGGGGTCTGTGGTCTGTAAAGATTTTGAACTTTCTTCCGAACAAGTATGGCTAATAGTGTTTTACTGTTTTTAACATATTTTTAATTTTTACTATTTTTTTTTTTTAACATTGTTTGTACATTGGATTTTTTTTTTTTTAATTTAAAGTTAAGTGAAACTAAGAAATAAAGAAAAAAAAACATATTTATATATTTATAAATGTAGGATGTAATTAAATTGCAGAATTTATTTAAAATATATTTTGTTTTGTCAAAATTTACAAACTTATCGCGGATAGAGGTTTTTGTTTTTGTTTTTAATTTTATTTTTCTTATTTATAATAATTGTAAAAATGTAACTAAAATTATTAGTTAAATACAGTTTAATTATAATTTTTTTTTTACACCTATCTTTAATGTTTACAAATTAAAATTTGTAATGAAGTTAAAAAAAACTTAAATATATACTAATTGTTTGTTTTATGAACAAAAATAATAAAATTATTTATTATTTATTATATTTTTCGTTATAATTCATCTTATATAGCTGCTGCTAGGCATTGCTGTCGATTATGGGCGCTTGTGGCCTAACGACAGGGCCACCAACTGCCAGTGGCGATTCCTGGTCTTCAGTTCTAAGTTGGCTACTTTGATCAAAGCTAAACGTAATAAAAACAAACAATTTTATTTATTTTTTCAGTTATTTTTTTTAATTAAAAACTTATTTATTTATATAAAAAATCAAGTCGTCGCTCTATTTTCAAAAAATTTTCAAGAACTTGCTCATAAAAGCTTTCAATTTTTCTTAACTCTGACAACATTTCTTTTTCTATTGAAATAAGAGCTAAGTTGCTCAATCTTTCCTGGCCTTGTGTGCTTCTAAGATACGTCTTTATTCTTTTCAACGCAGAAAAAGTACGTTCGACTGAAGCGGTTGTAGCTGGAATAGTGCAGATAAGTTTTGAAAGTGAATAAACTTGTTTAAAGCTTCCAGAAATATTTTTGGACTCCAACCAGAGAAGAACGTCATATGGAGTCAAAGTTTTCGCTGTTGTTGATGTATTTTCCGGTAGTTTAATTTCGGTAGAGTTGGCATATAATACGGTCAATTCATTTTTCAGTTCACTGAATTCAAATATTTCTGGGTAGAATTCAATCAGTTTTTTTATCAAATCATCAGGAAAATATTGATTTTGGCGATATTCTAATATTTTTTTGCCGTTCAACAGATTGAAAAACTTCAATTTTTCAATAGATGAAAATATCTCTGAAACCGGCATGCTTAGGTTGTCAATTACTTCGAAAAATAATTTCTTAAATTTAATTTCTTTTGAACACAAATCTTCGTTTCGAACCGCTCTTTTTTCAGCGTTTAATGGAACAATTTCGATGGTATACTACCAAAATTGATCAAACCCGTCTGCTCGCATTACTTTCATCACGTCATGGAATTTTTGAATTTGACCAGCACAAAAAACTATGTCCAGATTTGAATTTTGCAACACGTTAAATAGAATATCGGAATGGGAGTAAATTTTAGAAAAAACATTCAATAAGAAAACGGTTTCGAATTTTCTCAAGAATTTTATATATCCGGAAGCTGCCATTTTGTCATTCGGTTCCCAAGTGTTTTTTTCATCTTCATATATATTTTGAAAATATTCCAAGATGTCCTGTCTATAAGTATGCACTACATTGACAAGTCGAGAGCTAAAACACCATCTGGTTGTGGCTAAAGAAGAAATTTTCCTTTTTAAAAATTCTTTGAGTGCAAATGTTCTTTTTGAGGAATGGGATGCAAAAGTTGCAATACCATTTAGGGTGCTAAAGAATATTCTACATTCCCTTATGTTGTTTAAACCTTGTGAAAGTACCAAATTAAGTACGTGAGCGTAGCAGTGAACAAATAAAGCTCTTGGACAAATTTATTTGACCTTAACTTGAAGTCCATTTAAATGCCCACTCATTACGGATGCTCCATCGTATGTCTGGGCTACTAGCTTATTTTTGATATCGTACTTTTCAAGAAGGACTTTTACCCATTTAAACAAATCATCTGCAGTTCGTCTAGCACTGACATCAATAAAGCCGACAAAAACTTCATTAATTTTACCATTTAGGAAATACCGGAAAACCACAGACAATTGTGACTTCATTTGGATGTCAGATGTCTCATCGAGCATTATGGCAACAAATGTTGCTTGTTGTAATTGTTTCGTTATATTTGAGCTGAGTACCTCTCCAACCGCTTTGATTAAATCATTCTGAATCGCCATTGATGTCCCTTTAAAAACTGTAGCAGTTTCAAAGTGTTGAGCTATGATAGGGTCGTAACGTTTCAACAGGTTGAGAGTTTCAACATAGTTTCCTCGATTCAAAGAAGAGCTGCTCTCGTCATGACCTCTAAATGGTAACTCTTGATTTGCAAGAAAACACGTAACGTCAATTAAACGCTTCAGGACATCCCGATTTTTCTTAACTTGAAGATTATGTTGGCTGTTTAAATTTCTAACCTGAGAGCTAAGAGCTTCATCAATCCTGTTTTCACCAAAACTCGCCAGCTTAAGCACACATTCCAAATGGGTGTTCGTCTGTTTGTGCTTTTTTTGAAGTGATTGCAAGGTGTTGAGATTTCTTAAACCTGTTGTGCTCCACACAGAATTAATCCGGGAAAAAAGTATACAAGGCCAACAGAACAGTGCAATTTTGTTTTCACACCCTGCTAACCACGGATAAAGTGAATATTGAGTTGTATTAAAACTTCGCATATACTCTCTTTTAGAGTCTTTATGCGTTGTTTTTAAACTACCCAATTTAGGACAAGGACGCCCATTTTTAATTATTAATAGTTTTTCCGCAAATGTTCTTACTGAAAATGGTTTTTCTAATAGATCTTCTACTAAAGATTTGGTTTCGTTGTTAGCTTCAGGTGTAGCAAAATCCATTTTTCTTCCTAAGATTTAGAAATATAAAAATAAAAACATGAGAAATGTCCTTGCAAATGGGCAAGTGGTCAAGTCATTCTTTTTTGATGTTCTTTGTGTGAGGAAAATGACGTTGTTAAGCATATTTATATCTAAGCGTGGACATTGTGGCTTTTAAATATTGAGATAATTTTAAGAATCCGTTCAGCAACTCAGAGATTACCCCCTAGCTCCTACATACATAGGTATAAAAAAAAAACTTTTCTACTTCCCACATCGCCCTTATAAATGATTCTAGCTAAAATAAAAATATAAAAATAAATAAATATGCAAGTAACTTGCTTTTAACTTTTCCGCTAATATGATTCGTTTAACAAGCATTCACAACAAGTTAAAAAGGGAGACATTTACCCCCCTCTTAGGTCCAGTTTCCGGGCCCGGGGCTGGGGACTTTGGGAATGTTATGCATACCTGGAGGTAACGCTTAGCATTATACAAAAATAACCAATAGAGCATTATTTCTTGCAAGCAAAATTATTTTGTTGACTGGACTATCTATGCCCAATAATCTATGAAACCCAGCAAAGATCAAATGATATTTTCTTATTTATGTCAATATAAGAACCCTGGCACGAGTACGATAGCTTTGGCGCCAAGATATAATAACGGTTTTTGGTAGAGGGGCTTAATACAAGCATTTTTTACTATGGGATGGGGGGTCTATCTCCCCCCGTTTAGGCGGTAGGGGCAATTTAAAAAAACTATTATTTAAAATGGAAACAAATAATTAAAAAATAACGGTGATACCTACAATTAAGTTTTATAAATTTTTTTAAAGCCAACATTTTTGTCTATTAGCTTGTTTTTAAATCAAGTCAAAACTATGCATAGTTTTTGAAAAAAATTGTTTGAAACTAAAAATGTATGCAAAAAAATTTAAAAAAAAGATTTAAAGTGAAGTTTTTCAAAACCTTCAAATTATCTACTGTTTTTTTTTGGAATTCATTGCTCTTATTTGTTTTTGATCAAAGTTCTTGAGAAAATTGAAAATTACCAAAAAAAATATTTTAATTAAATTACTTTTTCCTTGCTTAAGTATTAACGTAGTCTTATTTTGATAGTAATAATCGAATATGGATTAAGATACACCTAGGGTAAATTAATATTTCTTAAATCAAGCTTATTTAAATGCAAAAGAAACTTTGCATGCACCCCATCTTGCACCCACCGAACCTTGCCCCCTCCCCACCTTACACGCACTCCAACTTGCACCCACCCAAAATCCTATAGTGTTCCCAAGCAGGGGGGTTGCAGGGGGCAGCATGCCCCCCCTTACAGATCTCACTGTTTCGTACACCCAAACTCGCACACACCTTGCTGTTGCATACACCCAAACTCGCACCTACCATTGTTACTATCAAAATAAGACTCAAGCAAAAAAAAAAGAATTAAATTAAAATAGTAGTTGTGGTTATTTTCAATTTTCTCAAAAACTAAAAGACATAAAATCATCTAGTTTTCAGTTTTTGATCAAAAACAAATAAGTGCAATAAATTCTGAAATAAAAACAATGGTAGATAATCTCGAAGTATTGAAAAATTACACTTTAAACCTTTTTTTTTTAACTTTTTTTACTCAAATTTTGAGTTTAAAATTAATTTTTTCAAAAACTATTCATAGTTTTGACTTGAATTTAAAACTGGCTAATAAAACAGAATGTTGGCTTTAAAAAAATGTAGAAAACTTAATTGTAAGTATCACCGTTGTTTTTTAATTATTTGTTTCCATTTTAAATAATAATTTTTTTAAATTGCCCCTACCGCCTAAACGGGGGGAGATAGACCCCCCCATCCCATAGTAAAAAATGCTTGTATTAAGCCCCTCTACCAAAAACCGTTATTATATCTTGTCGCCAAAGTTATCGTACTCGTGCCAAAAACTTACATGAAACACATTGACACCCATTTTTTTGTAACAATTGAATTATGTTTTATCTATACCTATAAAGTTTATTTATTTTAAGAAAAATGTTTTTGATAATAAATTTAAAGGAAAGTTCAAATTCGTCTATAAGATACTGCCACATGAAATCGCCACGCTAATAAGAAC
The DNA here is from genome assembly GCA_951509635.1 of Eupeodes luniger. NCBI lineage: Eukaryota > Metazoa > Arthropoda > Insecta > Diptera > Syrphidae > Eupeodes > Eupeodes luniger. The sequence goes on along the minus strand of OX608073.1, from coordinate 193,664,526 downwards.
TTTTAAATAACGAACTATCAAAAAAATTGAAAAAAATAAAATTAAACAGATTCATTGACCACTTTTTTTGCCTTTAAAATGCTTGTAAATATTAAGAAATGTACCACTCACGTCGAAAATGTTAATACGTAAGTATAATTTAATTTATGATGGTTAAAAGTTTTTTTTTAATTAATTCCGCCACTGAAAAGAAAACTACAATTCAAGTTTCAAGATAAATTCATTCAAACAGAACATTCATTAACTGAAAATTAGGTTTAGGATAAACGACCAAGCAGTAAGCTAAGCACACACCATCAATTTTTTTCTCGGGTTTTTCTACCCAGGTAGAGAAAACCATATCCCACAGCTACAACTACAATCCCAATGCATTTTTTTCTCATGTTTTTCTCCACAGGTTCAGGCTTGCCAGATTTTTATAAGCCTATATCGCATTAAAAAAAAAAGGATATATCGCGCAATTTGGCCTCTGGCAATCTGGCCTAGTGTTCATGATTTTCGCACTGAGACTGTCTCGCTACAAACGACCAAGCATAAACACACATTTTCTTCTCGCATTTTTCTACTTGTTCCGTTGGCGCTTATTAGTAGTGCCAACTTTTGTGAATATTTTGTCGGTCTGTTCTTAAAGATAGAATGAGATAGCATGTCGGCACATCGGGAATAATAGTATAGTTTTGAACGTCCTTTGATGGCGACAAATTTTATCGCCAACTATAGATTGATATTAAAAGCATTAAAAAGTAACTTTGTATGGGATTAATATAGCACGTAGGGGTTGCAGTAAATGGCTCTATTTATATAGGTTTTGCTGGTTTTATAATGATTTAAGCACATTGGGATATTATGTTTTTTTGTTTTATGTATTCAAGTCTTTATAGAAATAATTTGTTTGTCTTTAAGCTGAAATTTTAGGGTTGGCGCAGCCAACCTAGCCAACTGAGAGGAATCGCCACTGCCAACTGCTTGAACCGGCAACTGCTCTTGTTTCTCGCGTTTTCGCCGCATCTTGCTCCAGAGCTTGTGGCAATCCTGCCATGTCGGCAATTCTGGAGTTGGCATTTGCTCTGGGAAGACATTCTTAAACCATGGCGATTTGAGCGCATCTTCGGCTGTTATCCGCTTGTCGGGATTTAGCTCAAGCATTTTATCGAGTAAATCTAACGCAGGTGTTGGCATAAATTCGAATTCTTCGCGTAACCCTCGGAGATGGAGTTTCTTTTGTTTGCTCCTGGCAAGATAGCCCTGTAAAGGGGACCCTACCTCACCTACAAATCTATGGGGGATATTGGAAGGCTTCCCCAAGCCGAAAAAGGATGATGGCTTAAGAGCCGATCTGCTTCCAGAGTTTAAAGTAAAAAAAACAAGGCTGAAGAGCCGAACTAGTCTTTTCACTTCCTAACTGAAAGTGAATTTATTCAGTCAAACTTAAGCTATTTATACAAAAATAATCTACTTACACACTAACATCTTAAGCCTATATCAAATACATATTATAACTTAAACATAGAAATATTTTATATAAACATAAACATATTTTGTATTCCGAATTCTGTGGGAAGTTTATGAACAACGGAACCAGGCAGCATACTTGCTATGCGCGTTTTTATTTTTTAGTTCAGAGCAGAGCTCGAACTGTCAAAAAAATAATTGTGTTTCTTTTTGAGCTCTGAACGTTCAGAGCTTCAAATTCGTGTTTCTTTTTTAGTTCTGAACATGTTCAGAGCGCGCTCTGTGAGCTCAGAATAAAATAACAGAGTAAACGGAGTAAAATGCTGAGCACAAACAATTTGATATCTGAAAGCCGGGAAATTAAAAAAAAATCATCATCAAAACAATAAAAATGGCGGAAGAGGCTGGTTGCTCTGGTGCAGAAGGAAAGATAATTTAGAAAAAATTAATTGCAGATAGCATTTTTGTGAATCAAATTTATTTCAGGCTTCAAATGGACCAACGCTATGACTGTTTTTTTAATTCATTTGATTAAAGAAAATTTTGAACGCCTTCAAACAGACGACATTTCAAATTATGACAGTTTAGTGCTCAAGATGTTTCATAATTAAATCAGAGAGCTCTGAACATACTCTGCTCAGAACTCTACTCTACTCTACTCTGTTCGCTCAGAGTCTGCTCAGAGCTCAGCTCTGAACTAAAAAAGAAAAACGCCCTATGTCATCAAATTAATAGTCCATTATTCAATGTGCATAGCCCTTCTAATGCAATGCACAAATGTATCCAAATACATCCAGCCATATGCACTACACAGTATGCAGTGCATTGAACCTCAGCGAGTAGGTAGATACACTTGACCAAAGTAATCTGAAGCGTCGCGTCCCGTCATCGTCAGTTGCATTGAAATTATTACTTAATATTTTAGTGCATGAGGGTGATATTCTTGACCATGAATGAAATGCGAGTGCATTATTAAAAATGGAAAAGTAATGCAAGTGCATTTAAAATATAGGTCAGCTATTGTAAAGCGTAGTGTGGATTTAAGTCAACGACCGGAATTAAATGTATAATGAAGTGGTCGCTAGTGTGATTCCTTCACACCACCCTTCCTGGGGAAAAGGAGAAATCATGACATATGTATCTTGATTTCTTCTTTTAAGCGACACTAACTTGTATAATAGGAATACTCTTTTTTTTTGCGTTCGGAATCAAAATTTTTTTTTTAACATTATTTTCTTCTATATGTATTTTAATAGTACATACTTAGTTTGTATCATTACTTACGTATATAAAATAATATATTTTTTTTTTTTATACATTCATTCATACAAGTAACTTATTTTATTTTTTTTATATTCTTTTTTTTCATTTATTCATACAAGTAGGTTAGGTTAGGTTGTAAGGGGTGTGCACAGCAAGAAGCTGTTGCGTACACGGGGGCCTACTGGTCCATTGTGATCTCCTGTAAAAGTAAAAATTTAGCATCGATGCTCCTCAGTTTAATTCAATTCTGTCGATTAGCGTAGACTGGCTCGTTAACGAACCAGCCTGTGCTATCTATAAATTTCCTCATGCTCGCCATTGAGACCTGTGCTAGATCGTCCAGTTCTCCAACAAACCTGTTTCCGAAATGACGGAGTCGGCTGGTTTGGAGGTTCGGACAGTCGCAGAGCAGGTGTTTAATGGTTTCCATTTCCTCCTCATCCTGACAGCTCCTACAAAAATCGGGTGCAAATGCACCCTGTCAAGATTTTAATGTTCTTTTTACTCAGCGATAGAATATACCGAGTTTCCTTTTCATTTGTGTTAGGCCATAAACTCCTAGAGATTACACAATCATCCCTGGATTTCCAGGAGATATTGATTTTCTCTTTTAGTTTAAGGTCTATCTTCCTCTTGAGTACCCCAATCGGGACGAGTGGTTCCCCAACTGAATGGTCGCTACTACTTATGTCTGCTTCTGACCCTTTCCTGGCTAGTTCATCTACTATATCATTCCCTTCTATATTGCTATGTCCGGGAACCCAGCAGAGCTTTACCTGGTTAGTGTGGCAGATTTTGTTTAATTTCTTCCTACAGTTTAAAACTGCTTTTGATCTTATGGTCTCACTGGCTAAGGCTTTGATAGCAGCCTGGCTGTCCACGAAAAAAGTAATATCCGAAGAGCTTAGATTTTCTTGGTGGGCCAAATCAACTGCTTTTTCAATGGCAAAGATCTCGGCCTGAAAGACACTACAGTCAGCCGGGAGTGTATATGACGCTCTGATGTTGAGAGATTGGCAAAACACTCCAGCACCTGTTCCTGATTCCATTTTTGAACCATCAGTGTAGAAAGGGATACCCTGTTTACTTATAAGTGAATTAGGATCCCAACCCTTTCTTTCTCGTATGAAAATAGAAAATTTCCTGTCGAAATCTAGTAAAGGGGAGATGTAATCGGTGGTCTCTCTCAGTCCTGGAATCGTGTCATATCTTTGTAAGATTGACCCGTGGCCATAAGTGCTGTGCCTCCAAAAGCTCAGTTCTCTTAAACGAATTGCAGTTTTGGCTGCCGTGCACTTTATGAACTCATCCAGAGCCGGGAGGTCCAAGATCATTTCCAATCCAGCTTGTGTTGTGGATCTTTGAGCCCCTGTTATTCCTATACAGGCTAGTCTCTGTACCTTATTCAGGTTCTTGAGATAGCTTGATTTTTCCACCGCCTTCCACCATACAATAGAGCCATAGGTAAGAATGGGTCTGACAATCGCTGTGTACATCCATTGGATGACTTGCGGTCGCATACCCCAACGTACACCGAAGGTCTTTTTGCATGTGTAGAATGCACATAATGCTTTTTTCATTCTTTCCTCCGTATTACGCTTCCATGTAAGCTTGGAGTCAAGGATTACTCCTAGAAATTTAGCTTCCTTAGAAAGTTTTAGAGGAATACCATTTAGTTTGGGAGGGTTGAAGCCCTCCAGTTTCCGTTTCCTCGTGAACAAGACTAGCTCTGTTTGGTGGGGTTGACCCCGAGACCGTTCTTAGTTGCCCAAGAAGATAAATCCTTTAATGCATTTTCCATAATGTTTTCGATGATGGTAAGAAACTTGCCTGATACCAAAACCACTATGTCATCTGCATATGCTACTATTTTAATGCCCTGATCTTTGAACTTTGTGAGAATTTTGTTGACTACGAGGATCCAGAGTAGGGGTGAGATGACTTCTCCCTGTGGTGTACCTCTAGTAACTGTTTTCTCGATAGTGCTAACTCCTATTTGAGAGTTTATAATTCTGCCATTTAACATGGTGAAAATCCAATCGACAATGACACATTCAACTCCAACTTCAACTAAGGCAGTCTTGAACGATTCCGTTGTAACGTTATTAAACGCACCCTCGATATCAAGAAATGCTGCCAGTGTATATTCTTTATGTTCAAGACTTTTCTCAATATGTGAAACTACTTCATGCAGAGTAGTCTCCACTGATTTACCCTTAAGGTAAGCGTGTTGGTAGCTGCACAAATTGTTTTCGTTGAGAAGTTCTCTAACATGTAGATCAATTATCCTCTCCAGTGTCTTAAGGAGAAACGAAGAGAGACTTATTGGTCTATAATCCTGAGCGGTCGAGTGAGTCGGTTTCCCTGCTTTTGGGATAAAGACTACCTTGACCTTTTTCCAGCTATTAGGGACGTATCTAAGTTTGATACAACTTATGAAGATTACCCTAAGCCACGGAGTTATTACTTTGAGAGCATTTTGAAGAAGAGCTGGGAAAATCTCGTCTGGTCCCGCTGATTTATAGGGTTTGAACGAGTTTATTGCCCAGATAATCTTCTGCTCAGTAATAACCCGATTTAGTTCTAACTTTGATTCCGTGTGAGTAAAATCCAACGTGTTCGATTGCAAGCAATCGGAACTTTCTGGGTTTTTACAACCGGGGAAATGAGTTTCCATGAAGAGTTCAAGCGTCTCTAGGCTCGAGTTCGACCATGTTCCATCAGGGTGTTTTATGTACCCCGGGATCGTGGGATTAATGGCCAGGGTTCTACGGAGCCTTGCCGCCTCGCTTGTTTTTTCAATGGATTCACAATGTTTAGCCCACGAATCCTTTTTGGCCTTCCTTAACTCTTTGGTGTAAGTGTTAAGTGCGGCTCTATAAGACTTTAAGTCCTCTTCTAATTTACTCAGTTTAGCTTTATTGAAAAGTTTTCTAACCTCTGTTCTACGTTTCTTTAGTACACCATTCCACCAGGGTGGGTTAGTGGAGTTATTGGAACGAGATAAAGGGCAGTGTTTTTCAAAAGACATTCTCGTTTTGCTAGACAAGTTTTGGACAACAGTGTCAATGGTTGAAGTACTTAGACTTGTATTGTCCTCTGGTGGATCAATACAGTCTTTCAGCCATTTTTCGTACTCTGTCCAATTCGTTCTAGTTGGGTTCCTGTAAGGTTTCTTTTCAGTAAAGTTCCTGTCTATAGAGAAGAGTATCCTAAAGTGATCCGAAAAAGATTCTTTAGGTGAGACTCTCCAGTCTTCAACTGAAATTTTACTATTATTGCTACTAAGTGTCAAATCTATGATTTCCTCCCTGTTTTTGTTTCGAAAGGTAGGGTGATTACCCCTATTACATATCGATAAATTAGAACAGAGAATATATTCAAAAATTGACTCACCCCTTTTATTGATATCCTTTGAGCCCCATTGAGTGTGGTGAGCGTTGGCATCACATCCTACCACCAAAGGTGTGCCGCTTGCTGTGGCATGGACCACAAGATCACGGACAGTTTTTGATGGTGGGCTCTCCTCCTCGTACGGCATGTACGTCGACGCTAAAATGAAGTTTCCTTCATTCGTTTCGACGCTGATTGCCGTGTTGTCCTTGTTGCTGTACCTAGATAGGAAGAAAGCGTTAATTGATTTTTTCACTAGGATACAACTTCTAATATCACCTTCATCTGACGTGGAATGGAAAAGGTTATAGTGTTTTGACCTCAACCCACGGATTCGGTTTTTGCCTAACCATGGTTCCTGGATCAAGGCCACATCCACGTTCTCGTGAGACATGTAGAGCGTAAGGTCGTACGTAGCTGCTTTAGCGTGGTGCAGGTTTATTTGCACCACTTGCAGCTTTTGACTCCCCTTTGCCTTCATGCCTCTTAACCTTTACGGTTCCGAGACCATACCTCAACACGTCTTTTCTCTCTTTCAGCAGAAGGTCAGATTTCTTGTCTGCCACAAACAAGAGGTCCTTCCCTTCGCCTCCATGACTCTTTCTTGAGTGTTGGAGCTTCCATTCTGAAATGGGAAGCTCTTTGTTCTGTTTCGCCAACAGCTTAATAATGGCTGCGTCCTCATGTTCTGCAGGAGGGGGGATCCATATGCTAAACTGCTGGCGGAGTGGTAGAGCTGCGGCGGGTAGAATCTCAAGGGAGGAACCTTCCCATAGTGCGCCAATGTTGGCGATTGTACGGTTCAGAAACTCCCGTGATTTCTGGTCACCGCAGGAGACCACTTTAACTCCTCGCCGCCATCCGGCACCATCAAAGATATAGTCTTCAGAACTATCGTTCTCTGATGCTGCCATCATAGCTTTGAGGATCTCATTTTCTACAAGAAGCCAGTTTTTTGCCGAGATTTTCCCATCTGGGTCGTCACGGCTTATAATGGCAATTTGTAGGTCGATCGGGGTGGTGTCGAAGCTGTTGGTTCTAAGTTTCTTAGCACCGTCTAGCTTGACTGTCTCCTCCGATCTTTGTCTCTTGGAAGTTCCTGGTTTCATTCCAGAAGAGGTGCTTGCCGGTGCTTGGTCTTTCCTAGCGTTGGCTGGCTGTTTCTTGCTGGAAGTCGCCTGAACTTTTCCCTTGTCGTTCCGAGCGGTCGAGTTATTGCCAGCCTGTTCACGGTTTGCCTTTTTAGGGACAGACCTAGATTTGGCAGCATCTACTCCTTTGCTCTCCGACTCTTCGGCATTCACTTGCCTTGTTGTTCCCCTGGGTGCAGTGGCAGTCTCTGCCAGCTGCCGCTCAAAGTTCTTAACTAGCTTTCTGTGCTTTTTTAGGAGAGCTTTATCTCTCGAACTGAGCGTCGCGGGGTCTTTCAACTCGGTCTTTTCCACGAATCTTTTGGAGGATCTGTAGTTGCTGCGTTGCCTCGAAGCTTTGAGGGGTGCAGCAGACTTCAGCATAGTCTCTTCTTGACTCGGTTCCATCAGTAGCTCGTCCTCGGTTTGACTACCTATGGAAGGAGGTCTGTCCGAGGTCTCCGTACTTTTGATAGTTAAACTAATCTAAGTCGGGAAGGAGATCTACTGAGAGAATGACCGGTTGTCTTTTTAACTCTCGTTTTTTTTCTTTGAAGTTTACTTCTGTCACTGGCGACTTAGCTTCTTGCGAAGCCAAACCCTCGCCGGCAGCCGTAACTTCTACCGACTTTTGAACGTATATCCCCGTTCGATTTTTTTCTTCTTATAAACTTTTATCCATATTTCATTATTCATACAAGTAACTTATTTTATTCTTCTTATATTCTATTTTTCATTTATTCATACAAGTAACTTATTTTATTCTTCTTATATTCTATTTTTCATTTATTCATACAAGTAACTTATTTTATTCTTCTTATATTCTAGTTGCGTTTTATTTATTGCTAAACAATATAATTTACTTAAATCCTATGCGCGCCTTATTAAAAATTAAATGAAGTAGTTATCTTGTATATACGTACATACATATATTATTATTTACAATCTCTTAAAGATTAAATGAAGTAGTTATCATATATTATTTACATTCTTTCCCCTTTTTTTGACATTGATTTAATTATTGATTATATAAAAGTTAAATACATGTAAAATGGTTTTAGTCTATTCTTGTGTACTGTCATTCTTTTGTTATCGTATTGGATATCACAATTTACACCATTTTGAGACAAAACTTCGTATGGTCCTATAAATATTGGATCTAATTTCTTTCTGTATTCGTTTCTTAATAAAAATAAACTTCCTTTTTCAAAACTACTACTCTTTGTTTGACCCTCTTTATCATATCTATCTTTTCTAACATTTTTCTTCTTTATAAGCGTTTCTCGGGCATCTCTATGGGCAACTTGTAATTTATGTTTAAGGTCAATTACGTAATCGTCATAATTGTACACCGGTTCCATTTGTTTTGTCAGATTTTTGGGCAAGCTACATTGCTTTCCGAATATCAACTCGAATGGTGTGTAACCCGTTTCTGAGTGTACAGAAGTGTTATATATAACAGAAAACGTAATATGGCAACCAAGTACTCCAGTCCGTGTGTTTTTGTGAGACGTAACTTATAAGATATGCTCCTAAAACCTTATGTGAATTTTCTAAAGCTCCTATGCTCTCATGATGGTACGCTGTAGATTGTAATTGTTCTATTCTCAAAAGCTTACAGATACTTTTGAAAACCTGGTTTATAAATTCGGTTCCCTGATCAGATGCTATTGTATGTGGTACTCCGTACCTTAGAATAAAACCTTCTACTAGATTTATTTGGGAGTGGTATAGCTTCGATAAACTTGGTAAGCTCATCTTGAATGGTGAGTATTAGGGTGTCCCGTCGATGTATGAGACATTTTTTTTTTCGAGCTACACTATCAAAAGGGGTATCAAAATTTGTGTAATTTTATACAGATAAAGAAAACATCAACAAAACTGAAAGAACATGTTATCTTGGGGGTAGTACCGGGCTTTGAAGATTTTTAAATTTCATGTTTTTACATACTTTAACCGTTTGAATAAAACTATAAAAAAGTTAAGTTTTAAACGTATTTTATTATTAATATTATTTAAACACATACAAATAAAACAAAATAAGCAAGAAATAATTTTTAATTAATGACATAACCTTAGAATTTAAACTTATTTTTGTGTCCAAAATTTGGCATTTCTGCACGAGATTTCAACTTGTTTTTAATAAAGCCATCTCTAGAAGTAGGGTCAGTTACACTCTGAGATGCCTCTGTTACCAGTTTAACACATCTTTCCACAGATTGGGTGTGACAGGGAAAGTCAACAATTTCCAAGCTCTTATCTTTTGTCATGATGTGAAGGTCTTCAAAAGAAATATGTCGAAGAACCGGGGGTGATGTTACCTGACATTCGCTCCACAAAATAATTTCGGTATAATCTTTAGCAGAGAAGTTGATCTTTGGTGGTTTATATATCCTGCGTTTGTTGATATTTTCAGCTTCTCTAACTTTTTTTATTCTTCGCAATGCCAGCTCCCGAATGTGGTCCCTTTCATCAAACAACATACTGATAAGCAGGTTTTCTGGATGTGCAAAATAAGCATTTCTTTCTATAACAGAATCCACAACACATCTCAAATTTTCGGGTAAGTATCGAGAGTACATAATTAATTGGAAAATATGTTTGGCTTCATCCTTAAAAGACGCCTGTCGCTTGATTCGGAACCAAATTGGAGCGTATACTTTGACGACGTAGTTGACAAGCAATAGCAAATTCTCTGATGGACGAAGAGTACTAACATAAAGTCTCAGTATGCGATTAGCTGAAGTAAGCCATCTCGAGTGCGCCATTTTTCCAGGTTGACGGTTTGCCAGCTCAGGAGAACAGAAACCAGTAGATACAGCTTGATATATCTGATAAAGATATTTTTGATCCGTACTCAGTTTATTAACCACATTTTTCGGCAAGTCAGGCATATTACCAGCCACTGCACAAAAGCTCACGGTGGTTTTACTTTCGCAATCAGCTAATTGTTTCCCAATAGGTCCAGAATATTCTCTAGGACCCAAAGTGCAACCATCTAATGTCAAGAATAAATGACGAAGAGGTAACTCATTGGCGTGAAGCATGCAAATACACCATTGCAGCGGTCTCTTCAAGAACTCTTCTAAATATTGAATGACGCCTCCCTTCCAACCAGTGTTAGTTGCAGTTCCGTCACATCCAATGCAAAGCACGTCATCTAAATTCCAACCTTGACTCTCTAAAAAGGTTGTGATGGAAGTAAAAATCCCTTTTGCGGTGCCACGACCTGGTGTTGTGTGTCCCAAGTAAATTGATCCAGGTTCTGCCAAAATTGAGATGTGTTCTTCAAAAATTTCTTTACGGTGATAACGCGCCCCTATTTTCTCATTTATCAGGGTCTTGTCCTTTCTTCCATCAAAGTAAATGCTTTTTATAGCAATACCTCCAATATCTTCTAAAGCTTCTTTACGTGATTTCGATACAGCTCGGTGGATCTTATTTTTGTCTATAACAAGAGTTGAATCTTTGGAAGAAACCAAGCCGACATCAGCCAAAACAGCAGAAGCGACAGCAGCAGCAGATCGCGTCGATAAACCGTATCGATCACATACCTTGGCAACTGTTGGCAACATCAATCTATTGCGATAAGCTCTTGGAGTCGATGGTGCCTCTGTCAAAGGGGGGTTTGTTGGGGATGCCTCTGTTACCGAATGTGTTTCTGGGGAAGATTCACGCACCAATTCTTCATTGCAGTTTCCTGAGACACTATCCGTTTCCTGCGTAGACCATTTTTTTGCTTCCCTCTTTGACTCTTCAATTTGCCTCTGCTGTCGTTTCTTCAAGATATTTGTTTCTTTCTTGTCAACCCCGCTTATAACCATTTTCCTTTCATTTCTTTGATCCAACAAAAAACTTCTCTCATGGATGGGAACTTTCTTTGGTTTTAAACACGAACAAGTTTCAAATGAAGTGCATTTACAAGCAGCAACGTCGAAAAGCTTCTCAGATGACTCTAAAAAAACACTTCAGTTTGTTTTCGAAACTAGCATTTTGTTTGCTTTTGGGGTATCGCTTCACAATATTGTACCTTTCGAAACAGGATTTAAGTAATTGAATAACTCTTTCCTTAGTTACAATTGGAATCGAAGCTTTAGCCCAAATATTGTCGATTTCTTCAAAAACAATCGCATATATTTCTGCATGGGAAGGATCCTTTCCGCTGAATTTAAGTTTAAGTTCGTTCCTTACAAACAAAATGAATTTAATGACATCTCTTGTAGTTGGTAGCTGCCGATCGTCAAGTTTTTTGTATGATCCCAATATGGCACAAGTAGTCCCACTACGTCTTGAACTCATTATTTTAAAAAAAAATCACAAAAATTGCTTTTAAAACTGTTACAACGCACTTTACACGACCCGTTGAGGATCTTGAATGAATACTAAGGACTTCAAAGTGTGGCTTTTGTATAAGATCAGGTCTACAAGTTATGGAGTTCAACAACCCATTTAGTCATAAACAAATGGTGAATGAAAAACCTCTACGTTTCCTCAATAAACCACATTTGTGGTTTTTCCCATATTTGTCCACAAAACGCCCACTTTTCAAATCCTTGCGCTTTAAATCCGACTTTATTACCGGATTGAATTGTGTAGATATTTGTCAGGTAGAAAACAGCCTTCAGTTTTAAATCCGACTTTGTTACCGGATTGAGTTGTGTATTTTACAGGTAGGAAACAGGTAAAAACCCATATCCTTAAAGGACATCAATAAATTAAGCCATTTGTGCAGGTAGGCCTCAAATTTATAAACAAATTTTTCTTCAAAATCGGAAAGGTATAGAAACTTTAATTCAAATTGTGTCAGATTTATAGAGCAGTGGTTTTAAGTTCCAGGAAAATGATGATAATAGCAATATGCTCCAAAAATTAAAAAAATTCAATTTTGGTCACATATTGGGGGTATTTTTAGCTTAAAACCTTATAAATTTGGAACCGCTGGAAACGTATTGTTGCATGCAAATCAAAACGTCAAATATGTTCTAAACCTAATAAGATCAAAAAGTTAATATTTTATAATAAATAGTAACTCAGGAACAGAAATTAAGGAAGGGAAAAAAAGCATAAAAATATCAATTTGTCAAAATTTTGATATTCGGTACAACCCCCTAGACAAATTTTAATATTTTTTTTTATATATTTCTGTAATCTAAGTCCAATTACGCAAGTTTTGAGAGGTCTTTTGTTCGGAAAATCCAAAAAAAAATTTGTCGGGACACCCTAGTGAGTATGTATTTAGATCCATCTTCAGATTCTTCTAAAGGTCCTAATAGGTCTATAAATATTTTGTCAAAACCTGATTCGGCTGTTGATGTGATAGTCATTGGTTGTTTCTTCGGTTGGATATATTTGTTTCGTTGACATACTGGGCAGTGCTTAACGAATGTCGTCACATCGTTTTGCATTCCTGTCCAAAAGTATTTTTTCTTTATATTTTGAATCATACGGTTTATACCTGCATGTCCACTGGTTGGAAGTATGTGAAAGTCGTTTAGTATTAATTTCTTTTTACAAGGATCGGTAATTTCAATAACATTATCTATGAGGTATACCTTTATATTACTTTCTTTAGGAGAACCTAATATATTTTTTAATTCATTAATTTTATATTCTCGACGGCCGTCCGAGAGTTTCTTTATTTCATTTTTAGTAATATATATTTTCTTAATTGATTTGGGTCCGCAGAGTTTTTGCACATCCCTCGACAATATTTTGCCAAATAATGTCGATTGGGTTGTAGTGCTGTCCTTGGACTTCTTTAGGAGTAAACTATTCCCTTTTGGAATATACGCCAAAACTTTGTTTGGTCCTATAATTATGTCGTCCTTGTCCTTGAAATTAACTAAATCTTCCATAAAATTGTCAACGATTTTTAATTCAATAACTCTTAGTCCACTTTCGGGTGGTTTCAGAAGTTCTGTTATCCTTTGTTCATTGGTTTGTATCTTATTATTTTTAGGTGTATTTTTATCTTTATTTTCTACTTTCGACTGGGCTCTTGTTACTACACAGACATATAATTGTTTTAATTCTGCAGACTCTACTTCAATGCGACTAAGCGCGTCAGCGGTACAGTTATCTTTTCCGGGTGAATATTCTACGTAAAAATTTTATTCTTCTAATAATAGTCTGAATAATAAAAAATACTAGGTTCTTTTAGTGAGAACAAGTACACTAGGGGTCTGTGGTCTGTAAAGATTTTGAACTTTCTTCCGAACAAGTATGGCCTATAGTGTTTTACTGTTTTTAACATATTTTTAATTTTTACTATTTTTTTTTTTTTTAACATTGTTTATACATTGGATTTTTTTTTTTTAAATTTAAAGTTAAGTGAAACTAAGAAATAAAGAAAATAAAAACATATTTATATATTTATAAATGTAGGATGTAATTAAATTGCAGAATTTATTTAATATATATTTTGTTTTGTCAAAATTTACAAACTTATCGGGGATAGAGGTTTTTGTTTTCGTTTTTAATTTTATTTTTCTTATTCATAATAATTGTAAAAATGTAACTAAAATTATTAGTTAAATACAGTTTATTTCCTTTAGGAAGAATTATTATTTTGTTTATATAATTTTTTTTTTACACCTATCTTTAATGTTTACAAATTAAAATTTGTAATGAAGTTAAAAAAAACTTAAATATATACTAATTGTTTGTTTTATGAACAAAAATAATACAATTATTTATTATTTATTATATTTTTCGTTATAATTCATCTTATATAGCTGCTGCTAGGCTTTGCTGTCGATTATGGGCGCTTGTGGCCTAACGACCGGGCCACCAACTGCTTGAACCGGCAACTGCTCTTGTTTCTCGCGTTTTCGCCGCATCTTGCTCCAGAGCTTGTGGCAATCCTGCCATGTCGGCAATTCTGGAGTTGGCATTTGCTCTGGGAAGACATTCTTAAACCATGGCGATTTGAGCGCATCTTCGGCTGTTATCCGCTTGTCGGGATTTAGCTCAAGCATTTTATCGAGTAAATCTAACGCAGGTGTTGGCATAAATTCGAATTCTTCGCGTAACCCTCGGAGATGGAGTTTCTTTTGTTTGCTCCTGGCAAGATCGCCATGTAAAGGGGACCCTACCTCACCTACAAATCTATGGGGGATATTGGAAGGCTTCCCCAAGCCGAAAAAGGATGATGGCTAAAGAGCCGATCTGCTTTCAGAGTTTAAAGTAAAAAAAACAAGGCTGAAGAGCCGAACTAGTCTTTTCACTTCCTAACTGAAAGTGAATTTATTCAGTCAAACTTAAGCTATTTATACAAAAATAATCTACTTACACACTAACATCTTAAGCCTATATCAAATACATATTATAACTTAAACATAGAAATATTTTATATAAACATAAACATATTTTGTATTCCGAATTCTGTGGGAAGTTTATGAACAACGGAACCAGGCAGCATACTTGCTATGCGCGTTTTTATTTTTTAGTTCAGAGCAGAGCTCGAACTGTCAAAAAAATAATTGTGTTTCTTTTTGAGCTCTGAACGTTCAGAGCTTCAAATTCGTGTTTCTTTTTTAGTTCTGAACATGTTCAGAGCGCGCTCTGTGAGCTCAGAATAAAATAACAGAGTAAACGGAGTAAAATGCTGAGCACAAACAATTTGATATCTGAAAGCCGGGAAATTAAAAAAAAATCATCATCAAAACAATAAAAATGGCGGAAGAGGCTGGTTGCTCTGGTGCAGAAGGAAAGATAATTTAGAAAAAATTAATTGCAGATAGCATTTTTGTGAATCAAATTTATTTCAGGCTTCAAATGGACCAACGCTATGACTGTTTTTTTAATTCATTTGATTAAAGAAAATTTTGAACGCCTTCAAACAGACGACATTTCAAATTATGACAGTTTAGTGCTCAAGATGTTTCATAATTAAATCAGAGAGCTCTGAATATACTCTGCTCAGAACTCTACTCTACTCTACTCTGTTCGCTCAGAGTCTGCTCAGAGCTCAGCTCTGAACTAAAAAAGAAAAACGCCCTATGTCATCAAATTAATAGTCCATTATTCAATGTGCATAGCCCTTCTAATACAATGCACAAATGTATCCAAATACATCCAGCCATATGCACTACACAGTATGCAGTGCATTGAACCTCAGCGAGTAGGTAGATACACTTGACCAAAGTAATCTGAAGCGTCGCGTCCCGTCATCGTCAGTGGCATTGAAATTATTATCTAATATTTTAGTGCATGAGGGTGATATTCTTGACCATGAATGAAATGCGAGTGCATTATTAAAAATATAAAAGTAATGCGAGTGCATTTAAAATATAGGTCGGCTATTGTAAAGCGTAGTGTGGATTTAAGTCAACGACCGGAGTTAAATGTATAATGAAGTGGTCGCTAGTGTGATTCCTTCACAGCCTCTTGCGAAAGAAGTCACAGAAACTTCGTGGAATATCTCCGTTGTTTTATCAATAAATCTCAAGACGATTGGGACAACTGGATTAAATATGCCGTTTTCGTCCATAACACGACTCCTAACACTTCTACTTCGTACACTCCATTTCAACTTATGTACGGTAGACAAATTGAACTTCCTTCTAGGGTAACAAAAAACCCAGAAATCTGTTACAATTACGATTTGTATGCCAACGAACTTAAATCAAGGCTTTCAACATTGTCATCAAATCGCTAGAGATAAACTTCTGAAGAGTAAGGAATCTTCAAAACTACAGTACGATAAAAGACAAAATCCTGGAGACTTTCAAATAGGAACACTTGTTCTACTCAAAAATGAAAGTAATCCTAAAAATAAAAATAAAAAGCTTCTTCCTCTTTGGTCAGGACTTTACGAAATCTTATCTAAGTTGGGAGTAAACTCCTACATTAAAATTAAAAATAAAATAATTAAATTCCACAACAATAGACTCAAAATTTTTTCAAGTTAATTAAAAACTTCAATCTCAATATTCTTTCCAGAAATGGAGAAACCTATAATCGTGATTTTCATCTTTAAAATAATCTTGAGTTACCAAATGATGATCAACAACGAACAACTGTATGAAACCATCATCGATTTGAAAAACAAGACAGGAATATATTACGAACACGTTGGTAACCTTAAGCTTTTCTCTAACCATTGGAACCTATCCATATATACTAACCTTACCGAACTCAACTTCCAATATAACTCAATCTTACTGACCTATGAAAAAATTCTTTCTTTTTGTAAACAACTTCTTTCTTCACACGAAAACTTATCCCAATGCGAATCTCTTCCTACCCTTTCTACGTTGGTCCTTGATCGAATTAAATCACAGGATCAAATTATTAACAAATACTTAGGAACCACCATCAAACCTCGAATACAAAAAAAGAGGATTAATAAATGCTATTGGTTCTATATCAAAGCAATTATTCGGCACCCTCGACGACGAGGATGCACAAACTTTCTCTCGTCATATAAATAAACTTAACCAACAACAACATTATGAATCCCAATTAAACGAAAAACAAATTTCAATATCCAAAAATATCATACATCAATTAAACGTTACAAACGACCAAATTATTAAAATAGAAGAAAAGATTGAAGAAAGCAATAAAATCATTAATCAAATAAGCGAAAACTCAAATAGTAACAACATTATAAATAAATCCTTTCTTCAACTAAACGAACTTTTTACGATGTTCAACTCCTTGTCAGAATACTACTATTCAACCAAAGATCGATCACCTCCTGGACGCTATTTACTCCGCAGCCCATGGAAAACTTCACCCATATCTGATTGATCCTTCTAAACTCACCGAAGAAATTAAAAAGATACAATTACTCCTTCCAGAAGAAAATCGTTTACCACTTCCTCTACAAGAGCAATATATAGACACACTTTTTAATCTCTTAGAAACTCATGTTTACTACATTGACAACCAAATAAATTTTGTATTAAGAATTCCTCTTACTTCTTCCAAAAACTATAACGTTTATAAAATGACTAGTATACCAAATCTCATCGAAAACCTATGCAATTATGATCCCTGAAAAACCTTTTCTTATCGTTGACTCAGAAAAACAATCATACATTCTCTATGATAAACATGACTTAGACAAATGTCAAACAACTACAAAAAATAATTATCTTTGCGAAAGAAACGCACCTATCCTTTTCACATCTTCAAGCAGTGCCTGCGAACTGGATTTACTTTCCATTCTTCCAAGTCAAATCAGTAATTGTAATATTCAGTTAATGCAAATATATCACTCCAATTCTTGGATTTTCGTCTCCCCAAATCCAGAAAATCTTATGATAAAATGCCAAAATCTTAACTCTCAAATAAACATAAATGCAACTGGTATTCTTAAAATCCAACCAAACTGTATTGCAAATACAAGATATCAAACCTTGAGCTCCAAAGCAAATTTTGAAACAAAAACTAATCTTAACTTTATTTCATCAAATCTTTACCTTTCATTCAATATAACACCACCTCAATTTGAGAAAATCCCCAGTTATGCTACAAAGTCTTTTAATATACATGATCAGATTGAAGACCTTAATTCTATCAGTAAGAATATAGACAACCTACAAAATTCTCAGTTTGTATATTCGAACACCGAGAGTGAAAATAAAAACACTTCAATCGTGTTATTCCTTTTAATGATTTTCGCCGTATTCATAGTTATAATAATATTGCTAATGCGGAATATGAGAAAGAACTCTATACATAATAAAAAACAAACGGAATCATTACCACTGCCAGAAATAAAAGTAACATCATTAAAAACTGAACCAATACCAAAACCTCGCCTAGTCCCATCAAATCTATCTCGTTCACTCCCAATTCCATCTTCTCACAACAAAGCCGAAACTCGCACCACTCCAAGCTACAAGTTTCGTTCTTAAGGGGGGAGATGTTTTAAAGTGCGTACTTCACAACATTCCCTTATCATCTTCCCTTATTCCATTCTAATTCAATCCACTTCAAATTCCCACAGTCATCATTTCCTTTTGATTTGATTGACCAATATCCGACCCACTTATAATTCCCATATTCATCATTTCCTTTTAATTACCTACAAAAATTCCATTCAACTGCAATGTTGTCAACCACGCGATCAACGATCGCTCCACTTAAACCAAACCCATTCACTTTCCCAATCCATTAAACTTCTCCAATTTCTTTGCCTGCTACACTGAAACCAAACCCAAAATTCCCAGTTCATCATTTTCATTTTCCTATTTTTTTTTTTTGTTTTTTTTTTTAATTTATCAAAATCTTAAAGCTAACTTAAAGCTAGACAAAAATTCTTAAAAAACTAGCTTAAATTTCAAAAACTTAAAAAATATCTTACTGGCCCTATGCGGGTGCTCTAAGCTAATCCATTATCTTATATCTACTGCCTTTCGGCCTAAGAACAATTTTAATACTAAATAACAAGAAAACCAAGAAAATTTAAAAGAAAACTTGGTATCTTTATCATTATTTTTTATTTTATATAAAACTTAAAACTTAAAAAAAAAAACCGAAACCCATTATAATACTTAAGCTACTTAAAACTAACCAAAACCAATAATACTACTTAAAAATACTTAAAACTACTTAACACTACTTAAAAACTGCTTAAAAACTAGAACAGCCACAGTAAGCTTTTTTTTTTGGTGTTTTTTTGTGTGTTTTTTATTTTTTTTTATTTTTTTTTTATTTTTTATATAATTTTTTTTGTGCCACCCTGACTGTCCCTAACCTAATCCATAAACCTATGTAAGCCGGCCAAGACCAAACACCCTAGACAGCTTTAAATGACATTCTCAATTTGAAGCCACCAAAACTGGTTCTCCCACCTCACCCTATCTCTTCGGTCCCTATCGGAAACAGTCCTACTGAACCGAAGGTACTCGGCTCCGTCCAGTGCGAGGACGTCTCGACTGTAAAGGAGTCGCCTATCTACAGTTTTACGGCTGACGTGGTAGATTAGCGGAACCGCTTCACTATCCTGTACCAGCCCTCGATTGTCTAAATAGAGAAAAGCTTCGGGCGGAATGTTGCCACTTAAACGTGCACTTCCGTAGTACTCATTTTCCTATATTCAACAATCAATGCACTCCCTTTTCAAACCCATTAAACGTGCACTGAACCCTATAGCAACTACAAACAAGCACACTTGTGCTCATGTTGCATTTTTTCTGTTTCGTCGTGTCGGGTGACGAGCCATCGATGTGACACTCTGTTTCGGACGGTTGTCGCTAAAAGATCTCTTTTTTCTCTTCACTGATTCTTGTTTCAATTCCTTAACTAGATTTCTTATTTAAACTAAATAAAAAGCAATAACAAAATAACTCGATGTAAATGTATAGTTAAGCAATAAAAATAGTTAAAATAAATTAAGTTAAATAAACATTGTTTTTTTTTTGAAAGACAAAAGCACATCAAAAACATAACACCCGTAAAAGGTAAGACCCCTTTCGAGAATAGTGCTTCTCGAATCGAAAAATATAAAAAGTACAACAAACTTTTCTCCCCACGAAATTGAAGAAACTGCAAACGAAACTAAATTGGATGACATTTTTTCAACTGCCCCATTAATCTTTTGGCATAGTGATAATGTGTATAAAGCTGGCCATAGACGGTGAACATGTTGGTTTGATTTGTTGGTGTTGGGCTGAAAATCATTCGTGTATGGGCATGTTGGCCAACAAATCCACGGTTTATGAAATATTTTATAAACCGTGAAGTTGTGGCGTACATGTTGGCTGTGTATGGGCAAGTTAACAACACGTTTTGAAGTTTATCAACATGTTCGTCGTGTATGGCGTTGTGGGACAACAATTCGTCATTTGTGTTGTTATTTTCATTGAATTAACATGTCGTTATCAAACATGCTATTGCATCATCCGCACTTCTATCGCACATCTTGACTTCACGACAGTCACACAAAAAATGAAGTTTACAAACATGTTGGGCCGTGTATGGCGAAGCGCTGCCAACAAATCACACCAACATGTTCACCGTCTATGGCTAGCTTAAGGCTGCTTCATCAAATGATTTTAGAGATCCTGAAAGAAAAACGATGCATGATAACATGAGTTAACACTAAATATTTTATTTTTTCTGTAATTACATAAATAAATGTTTATTTTCTCGAAGAATTTGAAAAAAGCATTATCTTACTATATATAAATTGCGTGTCACGTTGTTTGTCGCGATCTACTCCTTAACAACTTAACCGGTTTTAATCAAATTTGTGCATTGTTGGCAGTTTGATCCAACTTACATCTCAATTTATGATCGCATTATCGTTTTATTGCAAATTATTTGTTTATTATTTGACAGTCACAATAATTATCTGTTAGCTCCGAACGATTCTAACAGATGGCGACATCTGTTGACTTGATTAAGTAAGTATTCAATAGATGGCGCTATGTCAAACTTCTAAACGTTTCATATAAGCTACAATTTATTAGCATAACCACCACGCTAAAGTATAGGTTAAATTTATTTTGTAGTAAACGAAATACAGTGAATTTTACTTTTTTAATGTTTGGTTTTTGCGGAAGAGTATTATTATTTGGGATGTGTGCATCATGGCTCACAAATATTTACGCGAAGCATTGCATTGAACTATGCAAGGTTTAAACGGCAATGATAAACTTTTCGGTGGTGCTCTCTTACTTTTGTCTGGTGATTTCCGTCAGACTTTTCCAGTTATACTTCGCTCTACTTTCGTGGATGAGATAATGCATGTTTAAAACAATCATTCTTATAGCGAAGTGTTGAAATACTTCGATTGACCATAAACATGCGAGTACGATTATTACTAGATATTGGGATCGGTAAAATAGAACTGCAATCAAATACGCAATGCATTAATCTGACATACAATATCTGCCTAAATGAATTGATTTAGAGTATTTTTCCGGATATTCAGAGTATATCTATATTTGTCCGGATATACAGAGTAATTTCTTGAATTATAACTCCCTTAGTCATCGGGCTATTTTGACAGCGAAAAATGTTGATGTTGACGAAATTAACTTACAGACTTTAACTTTAACTTGAATGAAAAAATGATATACCTTCTTCAAATAAAGATTGCTTCACCTATTATTCTTTTACGTAATTCGAATGTATCGCATTTATGCAACGGTAAACGTTTGGTCATCAAAAAGATCACCGGTAATATTATTAATGAAACCATTTTAACTGGAAAGTTTAAAGTTAAAAAAAAAATTCTACCAAACCCTTCCGAAGGTTACAGTTTCCAATTCGTTTCCAATAAGTTCAAATGTCACATGTTATTTACTAAAAACTTTGTCATGTACTCATTTGTTACAAACTTGAATAAAAATAATAATAGGTACATTTTAAAGTTAATTCTTTTGTATTGATCTTTGCTTTACATCAACTGTACGAACATTTTGAACAATTGTGTTCAAAGTCCTTTCACTATAAATCTCAAACCAGTAAATTTGTATTAATTAAATACCAACATTTTGATTTTAATTTTCTTGAAAGTATTCCCTACCAGAATGCGTCATTTATATTCGAGTACTTTAGTTTCGCGAAAAAAAATATTAAAAAACAGTTTGTATTTTGCTTAAGTATTTTTATTGGAAGCCTTAGATCCCTTACCGTGAGTCGGGGGAAATCTTCAGCTCATACGCAAAGACTAAAACTAAAGACTAAAAAATAATGAGATCGAGTGATCCCTTTTATAATACTTAAATGTTAACGCAGAAAATCTTAATTTGGCTGCGGATGATACAATGATATGAAAGATGATTCTATCATCTTTGTTTACTTACTTACTTACCTACTTAAGGTGGCGCTACAGTCTTGTGTGAACTAGGGCCTCAACCAACAAACTTCTCCATCTAGCTCGGTCCATAGCTAGATGTCTCCAGTTTCGCGCTCCGAGTTGGGTGAGGTCACCTTCCACTTGTGCGCGCCACCTGATTCGCGGTCTTCCTCTACTGCGCTGTCCTGTGGGTGTGGTTTCGAAGACTTTCCGGGCCGGAGCATTGGTTTCCATGCGCTCTACGTGACCCAGCCATCTTAGTCGTTGGACTTTTACCCTTCTGGCTAAGTCTACATCGCTGTACAGCCCGTACAGCTCGTCGTTCCATCTTCTCCTCCACTCCCCTTCAATGCATACGGGACCGTAGATCACACGAAGAACCTTTCTTTCGAAACGACCCAAGGTGCTTTCATCCGCTTTTGTCATAGTCCATGCTTCTGCACCATATAGCAGGACGGGGATGATAAGGGTCTTATATAGTGACACTTTGGTCCTTCGAGAGGGGATTTTTCCACTCAATTGCTTTCTTAACCCAAAGAAACAGCGGTTAGCAAGAGTTATTCTTCGTTTGATCTCAGCGCTGGTGTTCTTTTCTGCGTTTACAGCGGAGCCTAGGTAGACGAAGTCCTTGACTACCTCAAAGTTACGTCTGTCAATGGTGACGTTTTGACCAAGACGTCGGTGTTGTAGGTCCTTTCTTGATGACAGCATGTACTTTGTTTTGCCCTCATTAACCGTTAAACCCATTTTGCCGCCTCTGCCTCAATACTCACAAAAGCCCCATTGACATCACGCTGAGTTCTTCCGATTATGCCAATGTCATCAGCATATGCTAGTAATTGGACAGACTTTTGAAAGATAGTGTGAGCTTTGCACTATTCTTTCAAGTACGATGTTAAAAAAATCACATGACAGCGCATCACCTTGTCTAAAACCTTTTTTGACATCGAAAGGTTCTGTTAAGTTGTTTCCAACCTTTATGGAGCAGCGTGAATTCTCCATGGTCATCCTGCACAAACGGACGAGTTTGGCAGGGATGCCAAAACTAGACATGGCTCTATACAGCTCGTCCCTGTAGATACTGTCATATGCGGCCTTGAAATCGATGAAAAGATGGTGGGTGTCGATTTGGTGTTCTTGGGTTTTTTCCAGGATCTGCCGTAATGTGAATATTTGATCGACTGTGGACTTTCCTGGTCTAAAACCACACTGAAAAAGATCAGGTTGTTGACGATGGGCCTTAGACGTTCACATATTACGGCAGAGAAGATTTTGTAGGCGATGTTAAGTAGATTGATTCCTCTATAATTGGTGCAGTTTAGAGGGTCTCCTTTTTTCAGGATCGGGCAAGCAATACTGAGGTTCCGTTCATCGGGCATGCTTTCTTCCGACCATATCTTACAGATAAGTTGGTGCATGCTCCTAACCAACTTATCTCCAGCTGCTTTAAAGAGCTCGGCATTCAAGCCATCCGCTCCAGAGGCTTTGTTAGACTTCAGCTTAGATATAGCAATCTTTACTTCGTCTAAGTCGGGAGGACGGAATTGTTAGCTTTCGTCGTTTATGTTGAATGGGTCATCCTGCCTGACAGCGGAATTCGGTTCGCCGTCGCCGTTATACAGTCTGCAGAAGTGGTCCTTCTAAATCCTCAGCATTGACTGCGGTTCCACAATGATGTTTCCACTTTCGTCTTTGCAGCCTTCGGTTCTAGGTTTATTGATTAGATTAGATTAGATTCAATTCTTTATTTCTATAATAAAATTACATTAATTTAAAGCTAAGAATATAAGGACATGGCGTTACTGCCTGATAGACATTTCATTTAAAAATAGTATGACATTATGAAAGTTTTTTTTTTGATTTGTTTTTAGTATAAGAGAATTAAAAACTGTATTTTTAGTGGTTTTTCTTAACAATTTTCAAATATAACAGCTGAATAATTTATTAACTTGAATATTTATAAAAAAAAGAAAAATAAAACAATTCTATGATTTTATAATCTTTAAAGATATGTATACAATTTTGACATGATTTGAAACACAACAAAATTTAAGTTTAAATAGCTCTATTTTTTAAACATCAATTTTGCGGTGATTTGAA
Source organism: Eupeodes luniger (assembly GCA_951509635.1). Lineage (NCBI taxonomy): Eukaryota > Metazoa > Arthropoda > Insecta > Diptera > Syrphidae > Eupeodes > Eupeodes luniger. Next base: position 193,640,427 of record OX608073.1, on the reverse strand, counting down.
ACACAAATTCTTTAAAATAAACTTTCCCGTTTTTAAAAAACAATTTTAGTAGATGAAAACAAGTTCAATTTTGCCGTGATTTGAAACACAAAAAATATTAAATTCTCGATCGCCATAACTGGATACATGACCGCTCAAAACCTACTTCTATAAGCTAAAGCATGTTTACAAAATTTTAATAGATTCGTCCAACCACTCAGCCCGTTAAGAATGTCAATAAGTTGGTCCATAGACAAAAAACTCACTTGGAAATATAGCCGTCGTATGAAATGATTTATGTCCTCCACATCTCTTCTATTGCAGAGAGTGCAAATTTGTGAGAGGTCCGATCTATGGGGGACAAAGTTGAGATTAAGGATCTCGACTCTAGCTTTAAAAATGGTGCCGATAGCTTCCGGTGTCATTTCATTACAGAAATAGTTTTAAGTTGATGACAATTGATGGTTTAAGAGCTTGTATATGTTTCTGCTTGCCGATGAGGATGCACTTTGCAGGTGTTCTAAATAAAGTTTTTCATCAATTTTAGCTATCGAAACCGCGAACATATTTTGCCATTCCTCTACATTATTTTCCCTTAAGGAGAGTACTATATCAACTCCTGCAGCAAGCGCGTTCCATTCTCTTAAGGGAGATGCATTTTTACGGAGCAGTCTTATCAAGATCGTCTTATGAAGCCCATTTTCTCTTTTCATAACCTTAGCTAAATAGTCGGAATGCCGTTTCAGATTCTGAATATATATCGGTGCTATTCCCGATTCGACATGTATGGCGTACGTAGGTGTAGCGTTAGGCAGTCTAAAAAGTCTTTTAAAAAATTATCTTTGTAAAGTCTCAGATTCCTCTATTTGAGCGTATCCAAAGGCTTGGACACCGTAACATAAGGAAGTATTTATTGTTGCATTGAAGACTCTGTACTTTGATGAGAGGTCGATAAGTTGGTTGCTAAAAAAATTGGGCCATATCAGGTTTAGGGCCAATTTGGCCTCCCTCGTTTTCTCTTTCGCATGATTGCTCCAGTTTAGGTTATAGGTCAGCAATACACCTAGATATTTAAACTCACTCACAATTTCAATACGCTCGTTGTTGACGTTCCATGATTCTTCAGCACGTCGTGCATGCCGCCTAGATTCAAATATCATAACCTTGGTCTTTCTAGTATTGATCCGTAAGCCCCAAGTTTCGCAATATTATTTAAGTCTATTGATTTGCAGTTGTAAAGAAAATGGGTTATCCGCCAAAAGTACCAGATCATCTGCATACAGTAAGACTTTAATCAAAGATTCGCCAAACATTACACCTCCCGGTAGGATTTCACAAACCGCATCAATATAAAGTGCAAACAAAATGGGACTTAGAATACATCCTTGGGGAACTCCCGCCGCTGTCTCAAAACTTTCGAATAAGTTGTTGCCATCCCATACTGATACTTTCGTAGAACACAAAAAGTTAGAATAAAAAGTAAAAATTTTTTCGAAAGGCCAAGAGAAGATAGTTTGTAAATCAATGCTTGTCGATTGACCGTATCAAAAGCAGCTTTGAAGTCAATGAAGCACCTGTAAAGCTTTTTATTTTTCTCCAAATGTTGTCTTGCTATGCTAGTTAGTGCAAAAATTTGGTCTACCGTTGAGAAACCGGATCGAAACCCAGCTTGGAAGATACTTAAGCGGTTGTTTGTCTCTACCCATTTCGTGAGCCTCTCGTAAAGAATAGAGTTTAAGATTTTTCTTAAAGAGTTGAGAATGGATATGCCTCTATAGTTTTCCGCAAGACTCCTTTCACCTCCCTTGAAAATAGCGTAAATAATGACTGTGTTAAAGCAAATGGGTATGCAAGCATCATTATAAAGTTGGTTGAACCAGTCCACTAAGTAGTTTTTGAAGTAAGCAGTAGAATATTTGTAAAATTCCGTTGGGATTCCATCAGCACCCGGTGCTTTGTTGTTCTTCATTGTTTTTAAAACACTTTCTAGTTCAATCAAGGATATCGGTTCATCAAGTTCAGGAATATGGTTGTTTGGCATGACGTAACTAAACGTTAACAGAGACTCATTTGCTGATAACAATCCTTTGAAGTAATCTGCCAAAACCTCAGCTCCGAGAGCATTATTATTTGAAGGAGTATGTTTACGCCCTCCTAATTCTCTCACATTATTCCAAAATGTTTTCGAGTCTTTGCAGAGCACTAAGTTTTTTGCAGTAGTTTGAAGATATTTAGTCTTTTTTGAGGAACAAAGCTGCTTATATTCCTTATTAAAATGTAAGTACTGGGGCCCTACTATGTAACTCGATTCTACAATAAAATTGCTCGAATTCGAAAAATTGGTACTATGTATCTATTTGACTACTTTCGAACAAACGAGAATCGAATAGTTCTAGTAGTGCCAACTATATTTTTATGAACTTTCGAATAAACGAGGAACTACGTAACTCGAAAGTAGAATTCAAAACAAGGCAAAATCGAAAATAATCACTCTACATCAAATGTGTTTGCGAGCGAAGTTTTTTTTTGTCAAAGTGTAAGTAAAATGTTATAAATTATTAATATGCAATTTGAATTTGAGAGTTTTTCATTCAACTTTTTGTGTTTTATTATTTTACCACCCCAATTACACTAGAAATTCGTGATTTTTGCCAAAAATAGCGTTTGGACTTTCGTTTCTCTTCCTCATTCATTTCAAAATTCATCATCAGCGGGCACATGACTCTTTCGATTGAAGTCAAAACTTCGGCAGGTATTATTGACATGGTTTGCTGTGCACGTCCAGCGTTCTTGTCACAACCGATTTGGTCTTGGTAACCTCTTGTTGCCAAAAACTTCAATGCTGCTGCCAACTTAATGATAATCGGAACAGCATTTTGTCTTCTGCGAGTAGTCATGTGGGATGATATGGTGTTAAGTAAGAACATAAATCCGTCTTTAGAAAGACAATAGTTCTTAACAAAAGTATAAATTTTTCATTAAGAATGCGTTCAAATATTCTACCGTATATATAAAGGGCTGTGTGGCACGTAGCGCCGTCCTGTTGAAACCAAATTTTGCCAATATCCTTCTCCTTTTGTGAACAAAAATTCGTTCAACATGGCCCGATAACGATCGGTATTGACTGTAACGGCCACTCCTTGCTCATTTTCGAAGAAAAATGGTCCAATTATACCTCTGGACCGAAATCCGCACCAAACAGTGACTCGTTTTGGGTGTATCGGCTATTCAATGTATGCGTACGGGTTTTCTGTGCCCCAAATGCTACAATTTTGCGTATACACAACCATATTCGTTCAACGGAAAGATAAAACTAATTATCTGTGAAATCAGTCATGAGCTAAGTGTAACCATTCACGAAATAAGCACTAGTTGAAAAAAAAAAGTTCGATGATGGCGGACCCTATATGTGCAAACCTTTTCTCACTCAGCTCCATTATTTTGGAATTATCTCTTATTCTTCTGCGTTCAATTTGCTCGTACCATTCTTCATTTCCTTGCAAATTAAACCAAATTCCAACGGTGTCCATTTTTGTTATAATTATACTTGTCCAAAAATTTGATGTTTTATTTTGTTTTTAAAACTGTCAAACGACTCGATACTCGTTCGAAAGTAGAAATTTTTTTGAAAACAAGTTGGTATAACCGGCATTCGATTCTACTTTCATACGTAGTACGATTTGAAAGTAGAATCGGAAATGAGTTTCGAATAGAATCAAAAGTAGAATCGAGTTACATAGTAGGGCCCCTGGTTTTTAAAAAAATCAGCGTTAGTAGATCTGAATAGTTTTAGGAAACAAAATGTTTTTTCACGTAGCTTTACGCAATCCTTGTCAAACCATATTTTTGCAGCGTTACACTTTTTGTTATAACTGAGTGCGAATGGTGCTGACATCTTGATAATTCTCATTACACATTCTGCGACTTGGTCGGCTACTCCCGTAGTTTGTAATGATGGAAGGATACCACAATGTGTATTCAATCGAAATTGATAAAGAAGGGCCTTGCTGTCAACCCACTTCAACTTGTACATGTTGTTTGCGATATTTCGAGTTCCTTTAGAGAAAGTAGCTTTCACTGCAATGGGTAAATGAGCAGAAAAAGTTGCAGCCAGAACCTCGAAATCTTCAATCCGTATCAACCATTGGCCAGAAACAGCACATATGTCTATAACCGACTGTCCTTGTCCGCTAATAAAAGTTAGCTCGCCCTCAGCGTCACTTTTGGAAACCCCATTCAACACAAAAAATCCAAAGTTTTCCAGGAGTTCTATCAGCCTTCTCCCGTTTCGATTAACCAAACCATCTTTAGAGTTTCTTCTCGTATTAAAAACTGTTCCAGTATCTGTATAATGGGATATAGAGTTCTGATATTCGCCGATTCGAGCGTTAAGGTCCCCAATAAGCATTATATTTCCAAGAGAGTTGTAATTAATTAAATTAAAAAGGATATCGAGGTCATTTTCCCAGTTGTTGCAATTGAGGTACAATGGAATAATATAATATTTAATAAGATTATTAGTAATTTGAATAACAACCCTGTTTTGTACACATTTGAACTCTACAAAACTACCAACAGTACTTTTCTTAATGGCACATAAGATGCCCCCACTTGCTCTCCCCATGACATTGTTTCTAGTTGCTGGAATGCATGTTAATTTATATCCATTAAAATATTTATAAAAATGTTGTTCGTTTTCTTCTTCAATAAAAGTTTCTAAAAGAATTATTATATCAAAGCTTAAAATAAATCTAAAAGCAGTCACCGACTAGCCTCTGAACAGATTACTTCGTTCGCGGATTACTGTGTGTCTTAATCTAGTTTTGCTCCAAGTGCGCAAACCGGTATCTCCCGTTATACCATCCTCTCTTTTCTCCCATATCATCTCTACTTTTAAAAAGTGCAACTTTTTCTCTTATCAAGTAAGTGTCTTATTCACGTGCAATTATGGCCTCCGGGCCCAATAGAACTAATCGATACAGAGATCTTGATGTAGAACCTGTCTTCGATTCCCATCCATCAAAAAAACAAAAAACCAATCCCACATCTTTCCTAAATTTCCCCACCTTACCGAATAAAACCAATCTCAATAATCCTAAATTTATCATTATTGCTCCCAAAAATAAAGACAGTCCAATCACTAATCTCAGCCCCTTCTTACTTAAAAAAGCAATAGATAATATAAGCACCGAGTACGATCAAATTTCTCAACTCCGGGATGGCAACTTATTGATTAAAACCAAATCTCAAAAAATTGCAGAGAAATTTATCAAGGTAAACAATTTGGCTAACATGTGCCCAGTTGAAATAAAATTGCACGATCGCTTGAACGAATGCAAAGGAATCGCTTACGCTCCCTGCCTTATTAATGTTTCCGAAACAGAGATAGTCACAGAAATGAAAGCGCAAGGCGTCACCAGTGTCTATAAATTCACAAAACCTGACGAAAAGGTTAAATTAAGACCCACTGGCCTGATGTTATTTACTTTCGATCTCTTCCGACCTCCCAAAACTATCGAAATTGGATTTTATAATGCCAAAGTTTCGGAATACATTCCGAACCCCATGCGATGCCGTAACTGCCAACTTCTCGGCCACACTTCTAAATGTTGCACTGGTATCTCTAAATGCGAATCATGTAACCTTCCACCTCACTCACCTGAAGTCTGCTCCCGTACAATGTGCGCAAACTGCTCTTTACCACACCCTTCATCCTCAAAAACGTGTCCCAGTTACAAGCAAGCCAAAGAGATTTTGTCTATCAAAACAATTAATAAGTGCTCTGTCGGTGAAGCAAAACGAATTTATAAAGAGCAACATTTCACGCAAACAACAACAACCTCCTTTGGCTCTTTCGCTGAAAAAGTCAAACAAACAAACACAAACGTATCAAGCAATCCCACGACATCTGGACTTAAAGAGTCCAAAACACCACTTCCAAACTCAACTCTATCCAACCAAGTAAATTCAACAACCACTTCATCCATCATTAACTCAATTAAACCACTCTCACCGCCAAAAAAAACAACAACTAAAATCTCTCCATCAAACTCTTACTTAAGTAATAACTCTTCAAGCATTTTACACTCACAATCAAAACTTACCACTCACTCCGCTACTCACTCAAAAATAACTCAAATTTCTGACGCAAACCCCAACAATCCCCCAATAACCAAACTCTCCGAATCATCTCACTCATTCATTCAAGACAAGAATGATATAACTGCAATTCCGCAAGATGATGTCGAAATGTAAAAACAATTCTAACACTCAAATCAATGACTCTGCTGGTTCGGAATTGAGTCATTCATGCCCTCCAGTGGGCATGAATGATTCAACATCGAATCAGCAGAGTCAAAATCTTAACAACCTAACCACTCGAAACCCAATATTTACACAACAAAATATAAACACCATACCTACTGAAACACATTCAAAAACTCGTAAAATTAGCTCTAAACACACTTGTGTTGCTTCACGCAATACAAGTTCGTGTAGCCAATCTCAGCAAAATATGGCTCTCAATATTCTTCAATGGAATATAAAAGGTTTGAAAAACAACTTCGATGAGCTTAGTATTTTGATAAAAGAGCATAATCCTTGTATAATATCACTCCAAGAAACCCACTGCCCCTTCAATTCCAATCCAATTGTCCCAAAAAATTACGTAGGGTACTTTAAAAACTTAACCACAAATACAACTGCCAAACAGAGCATAGGCTTACTTATAAAAAAAAACCTTCCACACAAGATACTACATCTGAACTCCAATTTGCAAGCAATTGCTTGTGAATTGGAACTTTCAATGAAAATTACCTATGTTGGCCTTTACATTCACCCAAATGAAAATTTTCAAACAAGTGATTTACATAACATTGTTAACCAAATCAATTCACCTTTAATTTGTGGTGGTGATGTCAACGCTTGGAGCGTTCTCTGGGGGTCTCCATCCACAAACTCAAGAGGTGCAATTTTTGAAGATTTCTTTCTTAATTCTAACCTTACTCTTTTAAATGACGGCTCACCGACTCACCTCTCAACACACAATACTTTCACCCATATAGACATTACCTGCTCATCCCCCCAATTACATCCGTCCACCTCCTGGAAAACCTTACATGATCTGCACAATAGTGACCACTTTCCAATCTTAACCTCGGTTATTGTTGGACACACATATGTCAATAAAACTTATAGCCCAAAATTCAAAACTGACAATGCTAATTGGCCTCTTTTCAAGAAAAAAACCAACGAATATCTCCTAGATAAAAACCCAACCAATAATACTAATAAGGAAGCTGCATTGATATTAGAAGCCATACGAACAGCAGCTAATATTTCAATAGCTCAAACTCACCCTACACATCGAGATAAAAATAAGAGGATAGTCCCATGGTGGAACTCTGAACTTTCTTCACTTCGCAAAGACAAGATGCTAGCTCTGAGAGAATTTCAAAAAAGGCCAACTCAACCTAATCTGATTCAATACAAAAAATCGAATGCAAAGTTTCGCAGAATGCTTAAAGACAGCAAGGCAAAGAGTTTTTCCGAATTTACCGCCACCATCAACCCCAACTCTTCTCCTTCCAAAATATGGCAAAATATTCGTCTGCTGGCAGGAAATCGCTCAACAATAAACATAAAAAGTATCAAATCCCAAAACCTTATTATAACTGACCAAGACAATATCTGTGACGTTTTTGCCCAAACCTGGTCGAGCTCCTCCAATGACTCTAACTTTCACTCTGAATTCAATAACACCAAGACTCTTACTTTAAATAACCCATCACCATTACACGCTACTAACCCTGCTGCTAGACGAATTGAGGAACCAATTTCTTTTATAGAATTTGAAACGTGCCTTACCAAAGTGAAAGGCAAAACACCTGGAAGAGATCGTGTAAATTACCCAATGTTAAAAAATTTACCAAATGAAGCTAAAATCCGACTAATTTCTTTATACAATAATATACTCGATTCAACAAATATTCCCCAGAGCTGGAAAACAGCCTCACTACTTCCTATCCTTAAGCCAAACAAAGATAATAATCTAGTTGAAAATTATCGGCCAATTTCATTGATCTTAGAAAAAATTGTAGCCAAACGACTGCTTTGGTTTGTCGAAACAAAAAAACTAATCTCACCCAATCAAGTTGCCTTCAAAGCGAACAGAGGATGTGTCGATGCTCATCTTCACATTGATTATTATGTCTCTAAAGCATTGTCCGCCAAAAACCATGTATCTGTCCTTACTTTGGACTTCGAAAAAGCTTTTGATAAGATTGGGTCACACATTATTTTAACAAAACTTGAAAAATGGGGTGTAGGGAAAAAAATGTACGGATATGTAAGATCTTTCTTAACCAAAAGAAAGTTTTATACTAATATTAATAACCGCTTCTCAAAACAATATCCCCTCCATAACGGAATACCACAAGGATCGACTTTGTCGGTAGTCCTTTTCATTATAGCTTTCGATGATATATGCACAATACTAACAAAATACAAACTTCTAGACTATTGCATTTATGCGGATGATATCTATATTCTTTGCAAGGTCAATGATTTAAATAATTGCAAGAATCTATTTACTAACGTGCTAAATGATATCTCCGATTGGTCGGTTATATCTGGAGCGAAACTCTCTATAGATAAATGTAAAATTCTTCATGTGTGCCGTAAGCGTGACTGTCCTCAATTAATATTAAATTTTAATAATATAAATATTGTTAACGTTGATAATTTAAATATCTTAGGACTAGTTTTTAATAAAAAATATAAATGGAACCAACATTGTTTAGATCTTAAGAAATCCCTAGCTGCGAGGATCAATATTATTAAGTATTTAGGTAGTAAAAAAAGTAGTGTACATATCAACACCTTATCGTCCACCACCAAAATGTTGGTTCTCAGCAAAATTGACTATGGATTATTCATATACGGTAACTGCCCTAAATCTACCCTAAACATCATCAAACCAATATATCACCATGCAGCTAGAAGATCCATCAATGCCTTCCCTACATCTCCCATCAAAAATATTCTTGCAGAAGCAGGGCTTCCTTCAATTGATGAAAGAAAAGAAGACATCACCTTAAAGCTAGCTGCTAAACTGGCTTTTTCGCAAGACTCAGTGATCAACAAGGATATATCAGAATCTAAAGGACACAAAACAAAAAAAAGAATCCCTTCCGCAATCAGCATCATTCTCGAAAAAGCTGTACAATTTGAAATTCCTACCAAGCGCCCACAAAACGTTTTAACAACATTTCCTCCTTGGTTCATAAAATCGGAATCAACAATCATGACGCTTGCAGATTACAGAAAATCTAACACAAGTCACGAAATCTACCATGCACTATTTGCAAGTATTTCCTCTGACCTAAAATCAGTCGGATGGAAATTTATGTTCACTGACAGATCAAAGTCACCAGAAAGTACATCTTTCGCAGTGACTCTCGAAAATGGTACCATCCTACGTGTTGGAATCTTGCCTGAATTTGCATCCATCTTCACAGCAGAAGCATTCGCCATTTTGCAAGCCTCAAAAGAAGCACTGAACTGCCGTGGTAAGCACATCATTTGCACTGATAGTATCTCTGTACTTAAAGCTATCAACAATCCAAATAATAATACTGAACTCATCATCGATATCCGCAATAAACTTGTGAAATCACCTAACAAGCTCAAATTAATGTGGATTCCTGGCCACACTTGTATCCAAGGTAACGAACATGCCGATCATGCTGCTCAATGCGCAAAAACTGCACCAGTGTTTCAATTTAACATGTACACCAAAGCAGATTTAAAAAACAAAATACAAAAATCTATAAATGCCAACCGATATCTTGAATGGAACTCATATCAACATCACCATTACAAAAAAGTCAACTCAAACAGATGCCACCCACAATATCCCACAGACATGACAAAATCCAAAATAACCAACTTCGTGCGACTGCGGCTGGGCCATACTACAGCTACACACCAACACCTGCTGACAAAAAATACACCCCCAAACTGCCCTACTTGCAATGAGACTTTGGATCTAAAACATATGTATACTTGAAAATTGTGTCGTCTTTAAACCCATTATATTAAAACTATTTAAAAATAATAACATATATGACATATTAAAAAACCCTAACCACACAAATATTGAAAAAATTAATGAACTTATCTGCACTACTAATATTAGTATATAAGTATTTTTTATCATAGAGCAAATAGTCTTCGCAGCTAGGCTCGTTAATTTTAAGATTACCATGTAATTTAAATTACCTGTTAATAAAAGATAATAATAATAATAATAAATCTAAAAGAGTCAGGTAACAAAAGTTTACTCTTAAGCCCTGTTATATATGGCTCAAAATCACCAAGGTGCAGAATTGGCTTCGCTAGCAATTTAAGGTCTTAAATCTTGACTTAATTAATAAAAAAAAAATAATGAAATACTAAAACTGACCTGTTTTGTGTTTCTATCAAACAATATAATTTATTAATAAACTAAATTTTAAATTAAATCAATATACACGCATAGAAAGTCATTTCGTTAACGCGTCCTAATCTATAATCTTCAACAACAAGTTCAAAATATAATTGAAAAATGTAAGGTATTCAACCCCCGTTATCACTTAATACACCGTATTTTTTATACAAAATCTAGTTTTAGAAAGGAAACTAATAGATTATTTATTTTTAACTGTAAAAAATGCAAAAACAGTTTGTCCGATACCGCACAAGTCATTTCAGTGAACATATCGATAATCTAATCGATCAAAAATAATGTTAAGTGAACGCAGCCATTCGGTGTGAAGCGTCAGTCGAGGTAGAGAACAATATCAAAGCCGGCTGCCAGAGTATTTATCGTCAAATAAATTTTATCTAAGTGGTAAGTACCTTTTTATTCATTACCTATTCGTAGAGCGTACATCAATAGCCCGTCAATCCGTGAAAGCATTTATTACATTTAATTATTGATGAAATTCTTTTCTACGACACGAAATTTCAAAGTTACCTCAAATATTTTCCTATTGACAAAGTCAGATCGCATTTAAGATGACCGCCGTATAATTAAAGCGCGCTCTTATTTGAAATCGTCATTTCGGGAACGTTCCCGGACATGATTTGTACGTATTTTGCTTGTAGAAGATTTTGTATGTATTGTTTTCATTATTGCTTATTTAATAAACATACATAATATACCCATGTTATTAAACAAAGCTTAAATTATGTACTTTGTTTTGTTTTTGTTGATTTTATCAAACTTAGAAAAACGTTCCCGAATTGATGGTTTTTTGTATGATATTTAGTACTAAAAAACAGTACTAAAAAAGTATACAATTCTGTGCTCTGCCCTGTCAAAGTTTATTCATATACAATTTTTGCAACAGTATAAACTAAAATTCATCATCATAGCTTGCAATTTTTTTTGTCATACAAAATTTTTGAAATTTGCAACCTTGGTGATTTTGAGCCATATATGAAAAAATACTTAAATTAAAAACGTTAAAAATATTTTGATGGCAGACGGCAAGTTAACCCTATGGTTTTCTATTCAGAATGTTGTTTTGTGTTTGCCACACAGATGGCGTTGCAGCGGATTGGGAGCCAGATGCAGTGACACCATCAGCTGTAGCTACCCTCGATCCCCCGCCGCAGTCAAAAAATTCCAATGCACCATCACCAAACATCTCTCTTACGAACGTCATTTCACTCACAGATTTGACAATTAATCCGTGCGAATGTTTGTAAACAAACGTATTTTGATTTATTTGTAGCTTATCACCTTTAATTAATATTTTCGCAGAAGAATTTAATTCGAGAAGTTTTGATTTTATCGAGTAAAGAGTTTGTCTTTTTTTTCTAAACATAAGCGATTGTTCACGGTGGATACTTATTCCTGAATTCTTTAATTGCTTTGTTTCGCCTATTATTTTATCCGCTTGCTCGGTCGATTGAAGTTCCAAGATGACAGTTCCTCGTTGTGTTCGCGTGTTTAGAATTTCTTGTGATTTTTTTATTTGTAAAATATCATTTTCTTTTAATTTAAGTAAACCTTTACATGTTTGTGTGGCAAAATCGGTTGCGTTGTTTTTTTGATCTAATGGGACGTGCACAACAACAACATTTTCGTTAGCTTTTCGTGTAATTGCTTCTAGTTGTGATTCCAAGAGATCACACCTTTCGGATATCAGTGTTAATTTTTCGTTTAGCTTGGAATTTATTATTTTTAGTGAATTAAGTTCCGATGCGAACGAAGCAATATCGGTTTTTGTAGCTAAATCTTTCATTTTCTCACTCAAAAAATTATTTAAACTAACTTGAATAATTTTTTTCAAATCTGGAACAGATAGCCTTCCAACATCCACTTGAGCCATGTCTGAGAGAATTTTTTGTTGTTCTTATTTACTTCCGGTGATGTTTCCGATACTCCTCTTTTGCGGTACATATAATTTGATGTCACGGTATTCGGCAATATAAATTCTTTCTTGTCTTTTTAACTTAAATATAATTGCCTACCTTATAAGAAATGTGAGCAATTTATTAATTCTTGGTAAGTAAAGTGCTTATTCAAACTATTATTCAACTGGATACAATTTAAACTTTGTTAATTTATCAAGAAAACCGAAAAAAAAAATCAGAGCTTAATAACTTTTACACTTCCACTTTTGACAGCCGAAATGTCAATCTAGGTTTATGTACTTGTGAATTTCGTCGGTGTTCCTCTCGCCTCTTCTGCTCATAGAGCTCATTAGCAGCTCTCGTCCTTTTATGCAGCGCCGCTTTGGGTACCTGTTGTTTGGCTGCATTTGCCTGCCGACATACCTCATCAAACCAGGGGTTCCTTGTTGGTGGTTGCTTGAAACCCTGCACGTCAGAGGCGGCTTCTCTGAGTGCATCTTGGTAATGATGCCACTGGTTTTCTATACATTGTGTTGGCGGCACAGAACTTCGAGAGAGGTTACTTATAACTCGGTCGGAGGAGGATTTGGCGATCTCTTGCGATTGTAGCCGTTCAACGTTGTACCTTCTCCCAGCATCTCCCTGTTTTGCCTTGGGTCTGGAAACCCGAAGTGCTACCTTGGCTACAACAAGGTAGTGGTTCGAGTCGATGTTAGCTCCTCGGAAAGTTCGGACATCCATGATGCTGGAAGCGTGTCTGGCGTCGATCGCAATGTGGTCAATCTGGTTGACGGTAGTTTGATCTGGAGATCTCCAAGTTCCTTTGTGGATGTTGAGGTGTGGATAACGCGTACTGGCTACCATGACGTTTCGCCCCGCAGCAAAATCTATGAGCCTGAATCCGTTGTCGGAAGTGTTGTCGTGCAGGCTGTTTTTCCCGATTATTCCACCAAAGATGTCTTCCCTTCCTAGCTTGGCATTAAAATCGCCCAGGACGATTTTAATATCGTAGCTAGGACACTGCTCATATGTTTTGTCTAAGAGCTCGAAGAACATATCTTTGGTGTTGTCATCCTTCTCTTGTCTAAGTCTGACTCCAATGACAAAGCCGCATTCAAATAAGCGCTGTTAGTTCTCTCGGTAGCAGTCACCATAGTAAATATCGCAGTTTTTCATCCTCATCTTTGTTTACAGTTCGAAATTGTAAGTTTATATTCTTTGAATATGGAATGGAATTTTAAAGTCAATTGTTTGTGGGGCGCTTAAGCTGGCTCTGATATAACATGTCGTTATAGCTATGAATTGTATGATTTTAGCGGTAGATATTTTGGTTAAAGAAAATTTTATTCATTTGATTTAAAATTTTCAAATTTTGTGAAATTTGAAAGTTTGAAAGCAAATTTCTCAAATTTCATCCTGAATTAGATCCATGTAATACAAAAATATAGTAGTAGTCTGCCACAGCCACATATCGTGCTTTATGGTCTTCTAACTACGCAAGCAATTTGCTTAATTGTGAAGAAATTTGAAGAGACTGGATTGGTTGCAGATATTGTAAGGCCTGTGCATCATCGTTTCGCTCGTAGCACTGAAAATATCGCTGCTGTAAGTGAAAGTGTTGCCGAAGCCCCGAAAGTGGCGATTCCTCGTGGCTCTCAGGAAATAGGACTGTCGTACGACATATTATGGCGTATTTTGCATTTGGATCTACACCGTAATTACTATCTGCCCTACCTACCTTATTCATAACATTAACTGTCACTGTTTTTTACTAAAATTTTTGTAGTAGGTATACTCATTTGTTATAAACTTAAAAATAAAAATAATAATACATTTAAGATTTAATTCTTTTCTATTGATTTTTGCTTAACATCAAAATTTTGATAAATTGTGTTCAAAGTTCTTCCCCTTCAAATCCCAAACAAGTAAATTTGTATACCAGCTTTAACGTTTCCGTTTTCGTTCGTAAATAATAATTTCATTGTATTAAGGGGTAACGTTTTAAGAAAATTAGTCATGAAGGTCGACATGTTTTCTTCGCAAATGGCATCTACGCAAAAAAGCTTGGTAGTTCCCATGTCTGATATTCTCCCACCGTTACACTTAAACAATGTAAATTGACAAAAACGTTAGCCATATCATTATTATAGAAATTATTGTTTCATTGTGCAAAATGACGGAACTTTGAATGAACATTAAATCTCTTTATGTAATATTATATCTCTTCCTAATGTGCCTTATCTGCATTTCATTAAATTTTTTTTAACTTTTCTGATTTGTTCTCTGAGAAGTTGAATGTCATATTGAATTTGGAAAATATGTTGCATATGATCTATAGTAACATATCTCGATGTTCTTCCAAGATTTGATAAGTGGTTACTTATTTGCTTTTGCTGTTTATGTATTTATATGATCAGTCAGTTTTTCTATTGCAGCGTTAAATTGATCATTTACAGTGAACCAACAAAAAAGTTGTACAGTCGATTTTCTTTTGTTAAAATGCAATTATCTATGGAGTTAATTGCAATAAAAAAAACAAAATACTTACCAAAAATAGGGATTTTTTTAACCTCCAGATTAAGTAAAACACATTTTTTTTTTTAAATTATTTTAATAAAAAAAATTCGATGAATAAAGTCCGTTTTATGAAACCAAAAAAAAAACTTCTACACTTTATAGTTACAATACTGTATAGAACCGTTATCCAGTAGGCTTCATCAGATCATCACTTTTTTGAAAGGCTTAGATTTTTCATGTTGCCAGAGTAATAATTTGTCAAAAATTTATAAGAGAAATTAAAAAAAAAAATGGAAAACACACAAACTTCACTTGATATGAAAAAACTTATTGTGGAGTTGTGGGACGAAAATAAAAATCTAAGACAAATCGCTGATATTGTGAAAAAGCCACATTCCACAGTTCAGTACGTTATACAAAAAAAATTGATTTTTAACAAGACCAAGTGGAAGTGGGAGACCGAGAAAAATTGATACTAAACAAACCAAGATGCATATAGTAAGGATTGTACAAAGCAACCCCAAATTTCGGCAGTGGAAATAGCGGAAGACCTCAATATCCACAAACGGTAAGAAATTGTTTACATTCTTAAGAGTTAAGAGGTTTTACGCCTCGAAACAAACCACTTTTATCCGCCATAAATGTAAAGAAGCGCCTACAATATGCCAAAGAGTATATAAATAAGCCGATAGAGTATTGGAATTCCGTTATTTATACTGGCGAATTCAAATTCAACATTTTTGGATCCGATGGGCGACGTTATGTTTGGAGAAAAAGGGGTACAGCGTTAGATCCGAAGAATGTAAATTGCACAGTAAAACATGGCGGTGGCAGCGTTATGGCGTGGGGTGCGATGGGAGCAAATGGAGTTGGAAATTTTCAATTTGTGGAAGGGACAATGAATAAGTTTGATTACCTCAACATCTTGAAAAATAATTTAAGAAGTACTGCATCAAAATTGGACCTTGGAGATAATTTTAGTTTCGTTCATGACAATGCCCCAAAACATTCCTCGTTGATAGTAAGGGAATGGTTGTTATATAACGTGCTCCCTCATCCACCTCAAAGTCCGGATTTAAATCCAATTGAACATCTTTGGGCTCATGTTGAAAAAAAGTTGAGGGAAAGGAAAGTAAAAAATAAAGAACAGTTAAATTTTGCAATACAAAAGATATGGATTGAATTGATACAAACAAAATTTGCCCTTTCAATGCCAAAGAGGTTGCAAATGAGTTTAGATGCAAAAGGACATTATACAAAATATTAAACCATTTGGGTTTTCAAAACGTTGAACGCACGGAGCTACTCAACAACGGTCATCGAACGCGCCTATTAAAATGTACATGAGCTCATATAAAACTGCCATAAAATGTCAATCAGAAAATGTCAATAGAAACGTCAATTCCAAATTGTCATCTTCATTCTCTCAACAAGAAATAAAGTGTCAAGTTCAAAGTTTAAAACGTGTTGTGTTTAATTTTTAATTCTTTGAGTTTCTTTTATACAATTTAAAGAAAATAATTACAAGGCTTTTCAGCCAAAACATTGGTCCTTCGAGCTACAAAATAATATCGAAATTTTATCTCAAAGATTAATAAAGTGTGTGCGGATCAAATTATTGTAGTGTGTCAACGAGGGATAACCTGAAAAACTTTATCAGGATTTGACGCCATTTTACAAAAACAAGTAAGTGATTTCCTTACTTTTTATGTTACTATTTATATTAAATTAATATGGCAAGCAAACAATTAAGCGCAAAATACAAGCAACTTAAAAAAGACATAGAAAATTTTTCCAAAAAAGGAAAAGCTATTAGTGTGAATTACGTTCAAACCCGAATCAAATTATTGGATGAGTTGTGGGAATCTGTCTCTGCAATATATGAAGAGGTTATAGGTGCTGAAGATGAAGATGCGAAGAAGCAACTGGAGGCTGAAACCGTGTATGAAAATTTTCGAGAAGAATACTGCGATTTTCAAACAAGGCTCCTGGATTCGCTGGCAAGTCTTGGTGGCAGTAGCAGTCAGCAGTCCAAAGAAGTCTCTGAAAAAGAAAAAGTTTGTAAGAGCGACGAAATTCACCTGCCAGCTATTAAAATACCTTCTTTCGACGGAAGTTATGAGTCTTGGCCAAATTTTCATGATCTTTTTGTAACGCTTGTCGGAAGTAAGGCATCTCTTTCGGATATTCAAAAGATGCACTACCTTAAGACTAGTTTAACTGTCGATGCTGAGAAGTTGCTTTCATCCTTGAAGATTCACGGCCATAATTATGCGAAAGCATGGACGATTTTGAAGGATCGTTATGATCACCCTCGCGTCCTTGTCAATATCTAGTTGAGTGCACTGTTCAATTTGCCATCACAGTCACAAGAGCGCGTGGAGTCGATTAAAGATTTATTATACACTTTAACTCAAGTGATTCACAGTCTGGCAAATCTGAAAATAGAAGTAGAACATTTAGATCCAGTGCTAATTGTTCTTCAAGTGCGAAAGTTACCTGGCAAGACACAGAAAATGCGGGAGGAGAAGCTGAACGAAAGAGAGAAACCGAAGCAGTTGCCGACTTTCAAGGAATTTACATCCTTCTTGGAGACAAGGTTCAGAACTCTAGAAGCGGTCGATCAGTAGCACTGTCAGGGTACATCCAACAAGTCACGCAACTCTTCACATAAGCATTCGTTTGTAGCTCATGATCACGCTGATAAATCTAAGCTGTCCTGCAAAGTATGTCTGAAAAATAAACATGCGGTTAGAAGATGTCACAAATTTTTGAAAATGAGTATTACTGAGCGTATTCAGCTTATAAATAAATTGAGTTTATGTAGAAACTGTTTAGGGTATAATCACACAACAGATAATTGTCAAAGTAGCCGTAGGTGTAACCATTGCCAACAACCACACCATACGCTATTACATGTTAATAATACTCCTTTTCAGCCAAGCCAACAACCTTCACGCTTACAGCAAAATCAAAATAACTTTTTTCAGCCAGTTCAACAACAATCGTCGAATAGCAGTCAGCAGCAACAGGGTACCAGCCAAAATTTGCAAAATACCACTTTAAATGCACAAGCTCCTTCATTCCAAGCCCCCAATAGACAACCATCTACATCTACCAATGTAACCTCTCACCACTCTCAGTACGACAGTCCCACGAAAAATTCAAAAGTTTTACTGGCAACTGCCCTTGTGAAAGTAAAGTCTTCATTGGGAGAGTGGTTGACGCTGCGTGCATTGCTAGATACTGGATCTGAAGCGTCGTTTATTACGGAGTGTGCAGCCCAATTGCTACAACTCAAATCTCGAACAACTCACACGGGGGTGTCCGGGTTGGGTTTGGTCAGCAGTGGCACATGTTTAAGAGTGGTAGATATCACTTTTGCTTCGCAGCATTCCACTTTTGCAACACCAGCGCAAGCCTACATCTTAAAGTCACTGTCTGGACATTTACCGGCCCGGACCCTTCACGTTGAGAATTGGACTCATCTCAACGATTATGTTCTAGCCGATCCTGAATTCTACAGGTCGTCCAAAATTGATATTTTGCTTGGCAGTGATGTCTTAGCAGAACTTTTGTTGCCGGAGCTGATTTCGCCAACAGACAAGTCAATTCCAGTCATGCAGAAGACAACATTAGGATGTATCTTATTAGGAAAGGCCTCAATTATATGCGAGTCAAGTCATCAGGTCAGAAGTTTCATCCAAACTGTAGATGTCGAAACCCAACTGCGCAAATTTTGGAAATTAGAAGAGACGCCTTTTAAGCCATTCCAAAAGTCGGAAGATATAGAATGTAAAAATCACTTCATGGCCAACACTGAACGCACAGTTGATGGACGCTATCAAGTAGCATTGCCGTTCAAAGGAAATGTTCGTCCGGTTTTCGGTGATTCTTACCAAGGTGCTTTACGGCGATTCCAAGGTTTAGAGCGATGTCTTGATGCAAATCGACAACTCCGAGAGCAATATTCAGCATGCATCGAAGAATACATGAAACTGGGTCATATGAGCGAAGTCGACAAGAAAAGTTTGCCAGAAAATCAGCATTACTTTCTGCCATATCATGCTGTCATTAAAGAGAGCAGTTCAACCACGAAACTGAGGGTGGTGTTGGACGCATCCTTTAAAACATCTAGTCGAGTCTCTTTAAACGATGCTATGTTGGTAGGTCCTGCACTTCAACAGAATATCTGCGACATCATTCTTCGGTGGAGGTTGTATAAATACACCTTCACAGCTGACATCGAAAAGATGTATCGCCAGATCTTGATAGCTGAACAGGACAAAAATTATCAGCTGATTCTATGGAGAAAGAATTCTGAAGACCTTATCAAAGTTTACAGACTTAACACGGTTACCTTCGGAACAGCAGCCACTCCATACCTTGCGATCCAAACGTTGCAGAAGTTAGCAGAGGACAATTCCAAAAATCAACTAGCAGCTACCATGATCCGTGAAGAGATGTATGTCGACGATTTGATATCTGGTGGAAACACGATCGAAGAGGCTAAGGAGAAAATTCAACAAATTAGATCAACATTAGAGACAGCTGGATTCTACTTACGCAAATGGACTTCCAACTCTGACGAATTACTTTCGAGCATCCCAACAGGAGAACGGGAATCAACATTCTCAATGCCGTCAGAAGATTCGGAACGAGTTAATACACTCGGTGTCCATTGGCTTCCTTCTGTTGACAAATTCTCTTTCTGCTATAATTCACTTTCCAATCCGCAGCCGACGAAACGATTTATTATATCCACGATAGCTCGGCTCTTCGATCCGATGGGTTGGATTGCTCCATGTATTGTGAAAGCGAAGATGTTCATGCAGCAATTGTGGGTGAAGAAAATGTCATGGGATGAACCAATTGAATCGTTATTTCTGGAACAGTGGAATGCTTTCTACGAAGACTTGCAATCTATCAACAAGATTAAATTTCCAAGGTGGGTTCAAACCATTGGTGATCTGCCTCGTTTGGAACTGCATGGTTTCAGTGACGCCTCGGAGAAAGCTTACGGAGCAGCAGTGTATCTACGAGTCGAAGATGATAAAGGAATGGCGAAAATGCATCTCCTTATTGCCAAGTCTAAAGTTGCTCCTGTACAGACAGTGAGTATTCCTCGTTTAGAACTTTGTGGTGCTATTATGTTGGCCAAGCTTTTGAATCTTGTCACTGAAGTTGTCGGTAACAAAAACATTAAGCAATTCGAATGGACGGATTCAACTATTACACTTTCTTGGATTCAAGCATCGCCAACCAAATGGGAGACTTTTGTTTGGAATAGAGTCGGAGAGATACAACGGTGAACTCCAGTCAAAATCCTAACTCAACAAAATCCTGCAGATCTGGTTTCCAGAGGTGTTCTACCATCGGCTTTGCTGGATGACAAGTTATGGTGGAACGGACCTTAATTTTTACGAGATGTCTGGGATTTTCAGCATCCTACACAGCCACAAATTCATGTGCATCACATCGAACAGGTTGTTCCTCCAATCAATGAATTAATTCATAGATGTTCTGAAATGAGCAAATTAATACGTATTTGTGCTATAATTTGAAAAAAGTAAACAGATGTGTAACTGAGTAGACGTGTGCTTTTGCGCGGCAATTTCGAGCTTTGTTTTCGGCGGTTTAATTTTCATGCCAAGAAGTTTTATTGGGCTTGTCAAGATCTCAATTAATATTAAAGTGAAAGAACATTGTTTAATTTACTTAAACTCAGTTTAATTGTCAAAATTTCAAAGTTAAATAAAAAATAACAATTACAAAAAAAATATAAGAAAAACTCAACAAAAAAAAAAATAAACTCAAACGAACAATCGAAAAGTCAGAGGTAATAAACGTCTTTATCAGCTCTCTAACTGCATTACTCTGTCAGCAGTCTTAAAATCGTTCCCCTTCACCATTACACCTTCATATTTTTAAAATGTCTAATATAAAACGAAATAGAAATCAGTTCTCACCTTCTGATAAAAACTCTCTCAAATCTACGCCACCACCCCCTACGAAAGTTCAGAAAAAGTTCTCTTTGGATGTCAACGATGGAAATATTATGACGTTATTTGATGCTGCTCTTAATAAACAAAGTGAACACATTACCACTCTTCTCACTTCTAAAATAGCGGAATCAGAACAGAGAATCACTGATAAAATAGAAAGAGAAATTGAAATCTACGATTGATGACGTAAATACCCGTTTGCTTTTACTTGAATCGAGGCAAAATGAAATCACCGAACTTAAGAATGAAAACAAAAATCTCAAGGACAAAATTAACGAAAATAGTGAGGCGATTTAAACTATTATCACACAATTTGAAATCGATAAAGAAAAACAAGATCTTAAAGAATCCATGTGCGATGTCTTATTACATGGCATTCCCATTCTACCGCGAGAAGATCTAAAGTTTCTTCTTAATTCACTTTGCTTCACTCTTAACATTAAAACACCATTCACTAAGCACATATTTCGAATTAAATCAAGATCAAACACAACAGCTCCGCCGATATTAATAAAGTTCTTTTCTATACACGATAAGAACCTCGTTTTACGTTCTATTGCCAATTACCGAAAAACTACACAACGATCACTACGACTTTTTGATGTTGGTTTTGATGATTGCTCTAACAATACTGAAGTTTACCTGCATGAATGCTTGACAATTAAAAACCGCTCTCTCATGCATAATGCATTGAAATTAAAAAGCATAGACACACCATATAAAGACCGGAAACCAATCTGTCATTCTGGTTTTGCCTACAAGCTGAAACGTCAATTCTCATCAGCGTTGCCGCGAAGACAAAAATTGTAAGTGCAATTTTGAGGGCCATTTCCAAAATGTGCGGGCCACTATCCCACTACCGTGGAACAAATTTGTTTAAAAAAAAAAAATAACAGTTTGTCTTTTCTAAATAAACTTATTATATTTCAGGTCTTTTTGTTTACAGTATTAGTTATCACACTTGTATAAATTCCCGATCGGGCACATTTTGGCAACGCTGCTTCTCACGCACCCTTATTTCTAATTCTAACATCAATTCACCACGGCTAACATCAATTCACCACCCTCTAACATCAATTCACCATGAAAATCCGGTATAGTGATAAGAAATTCTTTAGGGGAGGCACCTAGTGGCTACATCGACATTAGGTATTGCATTTTTTGGGAAGAGTACGATAACTCAGGCGACAAAGTTTAATGACGGATTTGTATAGAACAATTAAAAACAATCATTTTTTACTATGGGAGCGGGGTGTATTCTCTATTTTTAGGCGTTAGGGGCAATTTAAAAAAATATGTACGTTAAATGGAAAAAATAATGGTAATACTTACAACTAAGTTTTATACATTTTTTTAAAGACAACCATTTTGTCTATTAGCTTGTTTTTAAATCAAGTCAAAACTATGTAAATTAGAATAGTTCGTTGAGATATTATATTTTTAATAAATATTTATTAATCCGATCATCTCAGATGCCAACTTAAGACTAAAATCGAAAAACATTTTTGCTGTAAACTGTCATCAAATATGGTTAAACAAAGATCTTATGGTTTCTTATACATGAATCACTTATGAGTAAAACAACATGTTCCTACGTGGTTGTATTGGAATGTAACATAATATTTAATATCATACTTTATGATCCAGAAGATGGTACTTATTGCTTATTGCTATTTTTAATACAGCAATGATTATTGACATTATGAATACGGATAATAATTCCGAATAATGTAAAAATAGGAATTGGATTGAAATCTGGAGAGAATCATTCATTTTCTTGACAAAAGAACTAAAATCAAATGATAAACCATCGTTTTTAAATTATAAAAGGATGAATGAAGACACTTTTAACCTGCTTTTCATTGAAAACGACATAAAAAATACAATTTTGAAGGCCAGAAAAGTTGGATATCACTTTGTTTTAGCGGGCGAAACATTCCAAAGCTTAAACTACCAAGCTAGACTCTTTCAATCATTCCTTCAATTAATTTCATTATAAGGTCTTTGCTCCACTTGAATTTGTCCGGCGGAATATTTCTTGTTTACTCGGTAACAATAGAAAGAATAATAAAGCAACACCAAGAAACAAAGAAAGGCAAGAAAGAGAAACGTCAAAAACAATCCAAGAATCCCGAACCTAGAACTCTGCGGGTAGAGAATTTTTAAAGTATTTCTATTTCACCTACTTTCTCTTTCGCACTTATTTGAGTCTTTCCAAAAAAGTTTGAGTGTAATAACACACAAACTTTGGCTAGAAGACTTTGTGATTGAAAGTGGCAAGAAATTGTTAATTTCTAACTTCACTATGTTCAAAAGTGTGTACTACGTATAATACAGTTTTCAATTCAATAAAAAGCTATAATTGTCTGAACAAGGCATTTTTTGTACATATTATGTAAAGAAAACTTGAAATATATTAGCAAAAATGTAAAACATTGTTGTTTTTTTTTAATTTAAATGTAATACAAGGACTTGTGATTCAGGTAAAATTATACATTCCAAAAATTATCTTTTTTGAATGTTATAATAATTTTTTTTTCTCGAATTTAAAAACGATTACTATTTCCTAAAAGTATTTTGATAATTACAAAACAGTGACCAAGTTTTAACAATTTCAATATAAGTTAAGTTTTTCAAATAAAAAAAGTGATAAAAGTGTGACATCACCTCAACATCACACATAACATAAGTGTTTTTTTCTTCGAGGTGAGTTTGAAAATGTCAACAAAAATTCCAATGTTTGCATTTTTAATAGAAAAACAAATTTCATGCAAAACAAATCTTCTCGCCCAAGAGAATTTGTCACACTACATCGTTGGATACTTTCACAAAGGAAATATGGGCTGATTATATTTTTGTAAGTTGTGTTATCTTTCTGAGTTGCCCAAAATCATAAATATTACTACTATCTTCATAGTTACTTGATGCAGATGCTCTTCTAACTCATCCCGAAACACTCACTGATTTGGTATTGCTGCGTTTACCAATTGTAGCTCCGGTGCTCTTATCCGGTGGACTGTACTCGAATTATTGGTGTGGCATGACGAGTGATTATTATTACCAACGTACAGATGAGTATAAGGAAATCTACAACGGCGAGAAGATTGGCTATTTCCAAGTGCCAATAGTGCACAGTGCTGTGTTGATTAATCTCAATCATAAACCTTCCGATGACTGACTTTCGATCGATCTAGTTTAATTGACAAACAGACAAATAATCTTCTAGATCCCACGTGCCGTTTGTACAATGGTCCCCTAGATGACATCATTATATTTGCTTCATCAGCGAATTGTTCTGGAGTGCCGATGTTTATTAGCAATGAGAAATTATATGGTTATATCTTGGAGCCATTAGACAGCAATGAGTCGCTCGATCGTGACCGAATGCAGTTGTTGAATA
This sequence comes from Eupeodes luniger, assembly GCA_951509635.1. Lineage (NCBI taxonomy): Eukaryota > Metazoa > Arthropoda > Insecta > Diptera > Syrphidae > Eupeodes > Eupeodes luniger. The sequence goes on along the minus strand of OX608073.1, from coordinate 193,616,121 downwards.
CGAAAACAACAATAATAGTTGATAATCCTGTGGGAGATGTCTTGGTGGATAATATTTTTAAGGATTACATTCAGTATCCAGAAAAGTAAGTGAAATTTTTTGTTTGTATTTAATAAACATTGTATTTTCTTTAGACACAAACTAACACTGGATCATATTCATATGATAAACTTGGAAAGACGCCCAGAACGCAAATTTAGAATGCAAAATCTGTTCCGCGAACTCGGTCTGGATGTTGAATACTTTCCAGCTGTCGATGGCAAGTTATTTTTAGTCTTTTTAAAAGTTTTGTTTTGTTTGTAAGAAATTTGTATGCAAATTATTAGAAATTATAGATTCAAAAAATGTGTATGTGTATCGAAGTTGGTCTAGTAAATTCGTTCATTTTACTAAATTATATAGGTATGCAATTTACAGATAAGATTTAAAAAAAACGACACACATTTTAAATTGCATAAATTATTCCATTTTGTGATTTGTTATTATATTTTTTTAAACAAGTATTTAAACAAAAAATAAAGGTCATTAATCGAAAGAAAATTTATGAAAGAAAGAAGAGAGAAATATTTGACTAATATTTTAGTATTGACAGCTAATTATAAATATAAAATAAAATAAAAATTAATACACTATGTGCTGGAGGTCCTTATTTAGCTTGAGTAAAGACGATTGAAAATTGTTTACTTTTTTCTCAGATGCTAAGAAATAAAATCAATCAATATCAAATCAATATTCACATACAGTGGCTCCCACGACTAATCGGACACATGAAATATATCTTTTCGCAATGCATTTCCTCCCAGAAAATGTATGAAAAGTATAAAACATTATAACCATTTTATATGACATTAAAACATATTTTTATTTTAAATAAGCCAAAGTTACAGCCATTAAACAGCAAATTAATATTTAAAACAAAAGCAACTCATTAATTTAACACCCCACACATAATCGGATATTTAGTACTTTCGATTTAATCGCTTTCTCAAGGCGTTCGTGGTATTGAAGAGACAAGTTTTTAACATACTTCAGGACTTATTTTCGCCATTCCTCTTGAAGGCCCGTCTTAAGAGCCTCAGTGTTTCTAAAGTTCTTTTAAGCAACTCGACGTCCCAGTTCATCCATTATATGCTTGTTTGCATTAAGGTCAGGTGTCTTGAAGTGTGAGTAAGAAAGTTACATTCACACTTTTTAGTTACAACCAAAAAAACTTATAAGAACGTCCAAGTGAGTTCTAATATTTGTATTTTCCTATCAAAAATGTTTAAAAATGCAAACATTGAAACTCATTCGGGCGTGTCCTTGGTACAATAATGTACCTACAGGAATGGTTTATACCTTCCTGGAATCCTTGAAGTGTGAGTAAGAAAGTTGAATTCACACTTTTTAGTTACAATCTAAAAAAACTTACAAGAACACGTCCAAGTGAGTTCTAATGTTTGCATTTTCATATCAAATTGTTTAAAAATGCAAACATTAGAACTCATTCGGTCGTGTCCTTGGTACAATAATGTGCCTACAGGAATGGTTTATACCTTCCTGGAATCCTTGAAGTGTGAGTAAGAAAGTTGCATTCACACTTTTTAGTTACAATCAAAAATACTTATCAGAACACTTCCAAGTGAGTTCCAATGTGGTGCGGAAATTGGTTCAAATGAGGATACCATATTGTGTCTACTTGCAAATTTAAAAATTTGAATCGATATTTGACGGTGTTTTCTTTTGATTAGAAATGAAAATTATATACTGATCGATAGGGAATCATACAAAGAATTTTGTTTGATAAAGAAAAGTGTAATTGCGCATTTATTTTTCTCTAAAAATGTATTTTTTTATTTTATTTCTTATTTTGACGGAAATTCATTTTCCCGAACAGCTGATACTTTTATGTTCACCACAGCAAATTAATAAAAAAAAAACATCTGTCAAAACAAGTAAATACACCGCATCGAATTGTTGTTGGATTTCACATTTCAAAATGGACGTAATGTCAAAATTACAAATACAACAATGTAAACAAATGGGTGTTGGAGGGTAAAACGTACGAAAGATTCCGGTCTTGATATGATGTGTCTATGTTAAAAAGAGAAAAAAAACTGCACTCTGTTTTCACAATGCGAGGTCTTGTTTATGTCAAGAAGAGGGGTGATAACGCTACTTTGATTAAATCTGCTGAGGACTTAGCTAGTATTGCCACCGAGCGAATTGTAAACAAAACAACTAAAGATGTCAATGACTCCGACCGCGCTTCCAAAACAGCTGACGATGTCAACAACTGCGTTTATCCTAAGGAACCAACTGTTGAGGGCGAAAATAGTGATAACCAACAAAATGCATAACTTTTTAAAATTAATTTCGTTTTCTCTTTTTTATATATTTATTTTCTATTTTGAATTTTGTATCAAGTTAAACCTTTGTATTAAACTATCTTTTTATTTTACTCATATCGTCATCATTTTAATGTCTTTGTTTTCTGCTTGTGGTTTTGAACGGGTTGTGGGGCTTTTTCGTTCGATGAATGATATGTGCCTCGCTGGGCACTTATCCTTATTCTTAGAAGCTTATGGTAATACCTGAAAATAATGAAGGGAATTCCGTTGACAATTATTATAATAAGACAAATATACGCGTTATGTTAAATATTCTTTGTAGCTATCGTTATGGATTGCAAGTGTGTCATATAAATGCACAAAGCTTACGTCCAAAAATAGACGAATTTAGATTTTTGATAGAAGGGTCGAAGGTTGATGTTGTTTGTGTTTCGGAGACGTGGTTTTTACCTGAAGTAAGTTATGCGATGTGTAATTTGGATGGGTTTAGATGTTTTAGATCTGATAGAATTGGCGCGTTGGAGGGGGGGTATCGAATGGTATCGTGTATACAGTATGCTCTCCGCAAATGATCAAGCTGATTTTATTCAAACTTCCATAATCAATGTTTTCAATAATCATGTTCCTCTTGTCTCGATTAAGCCTAGAAAGACAGAACACCCTTGGCTTACGGATACAGTAAAAAACTTAATCCACTTGCGAAATCGGGCTTATCGTTGCTGGAAGCGTTTCAGACTAGTTGCTCTATTTCGTGAATATCGTGTTCTACGAAATAAGGTAACACTTGAAATACGTGAAGCTAAAAAACGTTTTTATGCCTCGCGACTTCAGCCTTCGATTGCAAAAAACAAGTTATGGAAAAATTTGAAAGAAATCGGAATTGGAAAACAAAGTTATAACGACCTTTTAAATGTTTATGCTAATGAGCTTAACCGAATATTTACCTCTCCCCCAACCATTAACTATCCCGAAGATACTATGGCTCCTCGAGCGGAAGACTCAATTTTGAATTCGGATACACCAAACTCTTTCTATTTTCAATTTGTTGAAGGTGCTGACGTTTTGGAAAGCTGCTTGTCAATAAAGTCTAGTTCCGTTGGTTTAGATGAGATCCATCCTGTTTTCATAAAGGCTATTCTTCCTATTATATTGAAATATATTACACATTTGTTCAACAGAATCTTCTTGACTGGTATCTTCCCCAATGTCTGGAAACGAGCAAAAATTATACCTATTTTAAAAAGCAATAAGGAATATAGACCTATCGCCATTCTGCCGTATCTATCAAAAGTCCTTGAAAGAATAATGAGCAATCAGATTCAGAGATTTTTAAAAATGAATTGCTTGCTTTGCCCTAATCAGTCAGGTTTTCGTGCTAAACACAGCTGTACTACTGCATTAATTAACGTCGTTGAAGAAATAAGACAGTCGGTTGATAATAATGAAATGACGTTCCTTACATTATTATACTTTTCAAAGGCTTTCGACACAGTGAATCATGAAATCCTATGTAGCAAACTTATATCACAGTTCAAATTTTCATCTTCCTCTACTAAATTGGTTTCTTCTTACCTTAGCGATAGATTTCAAGCAGTTGTATGTAATAATACAGTATCTGATTTTCTTCCCTTGTGCAGAGGTGTTCCACAGGGATCTATTTTGGGTCCGATATTCTTCACAATGTATATTAATGACCTTCCTCAATGCTCAATAAGCTGTGCGATCGATATGTATGCTGATGATGTTCAGCTTCGAAAAAATTGTTTGTTGGGATCAGTGGAAAATGGGGCATGTGAAGTGAACGAGGATCTCGAAAGAATTGCTTGCTGGTCTCGATCGAATGGTTTATTTTTAAATCCGATCAAATCCAAATGCATTGTTATTTCAAGAAAGTCGGTAGATACAACGTATTTTCCCAAAATATATATGAATCATACACCCATACAATTCGTTGACTCAGTGAAAAATCTAGGACTGATTTTTAATAAGACACTTACTTGGAATGACCACATAATTTCTACCGTGGGTAAAATGTATGGTTGCCTTCGTATGCTATGGTCAACACAAAGAATAACGCCTTTAATCACAAGACAAATTCTTGCAAAAACTCTACTCATGCCAATTTTATTATATGGCTGTGAAATTTTTTCGAATTGTGATTTTGAGCATATACGAATCTTAAATGTAGCTTACAACAGCATTGCTAGATATGTCTATGGACGAAGAAGGTTTGACCACATTTCTGCTCTCGCCAGATCAATATATGGCCTAACATTTGACAATATCCTGAAACAAAGAACGATTACATTGCTCTATGACGTTATGCTAACGCATCAACCCTAGTACCTATATAATAAAATAATTTTCCCGCGTTCCAATAGAAGCTGTGACCTTGTGCCCATTCGATACAAATATTTAATTTCCGAGCGTCAGTTCTTTATTAATGCGATTAGACTATGGAATTCCCTTCCACAATCGGTTAGAATGATAAGTTCCAGGACCCTGTTCAGGGTAAAGCTGAAGCAGTATTTCGAGATTTTTTCATGATGATGATGACTTGATTAATTGTATATTATTCTCTTTTAGAAATTGCTTTTTTTTTGTAACTGTTATTTGTGATTTAAATTAAAATTAAATTAATATTATTGAATTATATTTTTAACTGTATTTAAGCTTGGAGTTATACACCTAAATTATGTTGTTATTATTTAAATTATGCCATTGTTTACTATACATCTAACAATAATTGTAAACCATTGAAACTTACACTAACTAAAAAGATTCTATCTTACTGTGTAAAGTTAGTATATATGAATAAATAAATAAATAATTCTAGAAAATACATACCCAATTGGAAAAGTGGACCGATTTCACCAAAGGAACTTCATGATGCAGCCAAAGCATTAGCAAAATTAGCTCAGCTTGAAATGTTTCCTGACGGAAATTTAAAGTCCAGAAGCATGGCATCTCTACACCCTTTCGTAGATCCTGATGGAGTTATTCGTGTTGGTGGAAGATTAAGGAATGCTAACTTGCCGTATAATCAACAGCATCCAATCATTTTGGTTCCAAATCATTATTTTACCAAACTGATTCTTCAGGAGGCACATGAAAAAACTCTTCATGGTGGCATTCAATTGATGATGAGTTATCTGCGGCAAAAATATTGGATTTTTCAAACCAAACGAGCACTATCTGTTATCGGTATAGGACTAAGCCAGCTTATCAACTAATGGGAGAGTTACCATCACCCAGAGTGACTGCTTCCAGACCATTTTCCCATACCGGGGTTGATTTTGCCGGTCCGATCAATATCCGGGCTTGGAAAGGCCACGGAGCAAAAACTTATAAAGGTTATTTGGCTATCTTTGTTTGCTTAGCAACAAAGGCCATTCATCTAGAAGCGGTAAGCGATGGCATCTCACCACACAAGCTTTTCTCGCAGCATTTCGGCGTTTCACATCACGAAGAGGAGTCTGTGGTCAGATTTACAGCGATTGTGGCACAAATTTTAGAGGAGCTGGGACAGAATTATATCGTCTTTTGAAAGATGCCACCAATGACTGGAAAGATGTTGCTGAAGTTTTATCGTCACAAGGAACAAGTGGAATTTCATTCCTCCTGCTTCTCCTCATTTCGGAGGTTTATGGGAAGCCAGTGTAAAGAGTGTCAAACACCATTCATTGGCAATCTGAATATTTGGCTCGCCTGCAGCAAAGACCAAAATGGCTGAAACCGCAACCTCAACTTCAAATTGGAGATCTGGTTTTAATTAGATGGGAGACTTCCCCCAACAAAATGCAATTTAGGACGAATCCTAGAAACGTTCCCAGGAAAAGATGACATCACCAGAGAAGTCAAGCTGAAAACGGAACAAGGAGAGTTTAAAAGACCGGTAACGAAGCTATGTCCTCTACCAATTAATACCAATGAAAATAACATAACAAATCAAGCTTAAAACAAACACACACACACACACACACATCATTTCATATCACAACACATCATTTATGCATCATGTAATATCATACGAAAATGGAAAATGCGAAGGCATAACTTTATTTTCCTCGCAACTCATCGTAATTTAAATATGCATACTAATTCACTTGAAAATGAACATTTAATTCATCAACCGAATTTATTTCGCCCATCATTTCCTTCGAAAACAGCAAATAAATAAATTTAATTTCATTTTCACTTTATTAATTCCGCATGAAAAGCACTTATATTTGCTCATTTCACCAGAAAAACGCAAAAAAAAAGGGATAGACAAAATATTTTAATTTATTTATAATTTTACCGAAATTCATCCAAAATTAAAATATCCACGATTAAAATGCTCAATTGTTTAATCAAAACGCATTTAAAATTATATCCGCTTATAAAAAGAACGCATATGCACTTAAAATATTCAATCACATTAAAATTTATAAATTTCAATCTAATTTTCATCAACGGAATCATCAAAAATAATTATTATTTCAATTTAATGAATTCAACAAAATTAACAATCACTTAAAACATTTTCACTTAAATTCCGACAGAAGAAAATTGAAAACCGACTGGAGAAAACGGCCCTTGAACAGACTTCGATGGAAATGGACATACATACAATCATAGAATAAAATCACTTTGAGTAATCAAATATAATATTTAATTGAAATCTAATAATCTTTGAACTCACTTGGATTGCTGCATAATTTTCGATTTTTTTCAGTATTTTTGTTTACAAATTTAACACTAATTTACAACACTTAATTTAAAATTTAAATAATACAACAAAAAAAAACACACACCCGAAAACATAAACAACGCCGTAATTGATCAAATTTTCCATTTACAACCAGGTAAATTGTTGTTGTTTGCCTCCGTCTTACTTGTTGGTTTTATCAATGAAACGATCGAATTATCACAGGATTGACATGTGCATTTTCGTGGATATATCTACCACCAAAAAAATTTAGCACAGGCACAAACCAAAATCAGTGTTCTATAATGATAAAGTTTTCATTAAAATATTTATATCAAATGATTAATTTTACCATGTTTTAATAAAATTTGTTTCTTTTCATGTCAAGCACAAGAAAAATGTTACCTCCTAACGTCTTCTATCTGCTGCAAGATACCAGAATGCAGGCTAATAAGCGCCTGTTTCGCCCGGGGAGAATGTTGAACGCACGGAGCTACTCAACAACGGTCATCGAACGCGCCTATTAAAATGTACATGAGCCCATATAAAACTGCCATAAAATGTCAATCAGAAAATGTCAATAGAAACGTCAATTCCAAATTGTCATCTTCATTCTCTCAACAAGAAATAAAGTGTCAAGTTCAAAGTTTAAAACGTGTTGTGTTTAATTTTTAATTCTTTGAGTTTCTTTTATACAATTTAAAGAAAATAATTACAAGGCTTTTCAGCCAAAACACAAAATGTTGCTGTTTTTTAATTGAATTCTTTAAATGTACAAGTTTTTTTTTTATAAAATAGACTTTCTTTGTTTAATTTGGTTTTTTGTATTAAAATAATTTATTAAAAAAAATTTATTTCACTTAATCTGGAGGTTAAAAAAAATCAGACTCACAGCCCTCTCAACTTCTTCGGCGCATTCTCAACCTCTCAGGCACTTCAGGCACCCCAGACGCAGTTATCAAAGTCATGTGGTTGTCACGTTTACCTTCACATGTTAGGGCGATACTTTCATCCGTTACTGGTGACCTCAACTCGCTTGCGGAGGTGGCTGACAAAATCATGAGCCATTCATCATCACCTAAGACTATCGCAGCATTACCACCAACCGTGTCAACTCCATGTTCAGACAGCAACAGTATGAAAACCATCTTGCACAGGTTAAACATGATAGAAAGACAACTCAAAGGCCAATCCAAGGCCAATTACCAGACAGCTACGAATAGTCAGAAGTCAGAAGAAAGGCAACGTCACACCACTCTCGGCCATTGCTGGTTTCACCGCCGATACGGTGCGAAAGCCAAAAAGTGCAACCCACCATGCAATTTCAAGCAGGGAAACGCCCACCAGCAACTTTAGGTGAGGCTTCTACAGTTGCTGGTAAGTCAAATCGCCTCTTTTTACATGACAAAATTTCTGGCCACCGTTTTCTTATAGATAGCGGAGCCTCCATATCAACGTTATGCGTCAAAAGCACTAGAAGATTACAGCCTGATCCTACCATGCTGCGAGCTGTTAATGGAACCCAAATAAGGACATTTGGGACGACAACACTCGGCTTGGACTTCGGGACGGGACGCATTTATCGCTGGAATTTTACACGTGCTGCAATTCCACACTCAATCTTGAGAGCAGACTTCCTCAGTTTCTTCCGTCTACTCGTAGATATTCATGGCCGTAGACTCGTCGAACAAGGTTCCAATTGCAGCACTTCTCATCTCCTTACGTCATCGGATGAAGGCTCTTTAAATGCAATCAACCACGACGACGTCTACACGAATTTACTTCAGCGCTTCCCTACAATCACTCTTCCAGTTAGTGCACTCCAAAATCCACCACATGCAGTGCGTCATCATCTGGAAACAGTGGGCCCACCAGTTTTCTGCAATACAAGACCGATTCCGCCCAAATATTATATGCAGGCAAAAGAAGAGTTTCAACGCATGGTGAGAGAGGGTATTTGTCGACATTCGCGGAGTCCCTGGGCCAGTCCGTTACACATTGTTCCAAAGAAAGACGGAACAATTCGGCCCTGCGGTGACTACAGGCGTCTAAATGCAGTTACGCTCCCCGATAGGTACCCTCTGCCACGTCTCACGGATTTCCAGCTGATGCTGCCAAATAAATCAATATTTTCTCGCCTAGATTTGGCTCGAGCGTACCACCAGATACCTATGGCACCCGAGGACATCCCAAAAACTGCAATAAAGACTCCTTTCGGACTTTACGAATTTGTGCGAATGACGTTCGGACTTCGCAATGCCGCCCAAACTCAACAACGCTTCGTCGACTCCATATTCGGTGACTTGGACTTTGTCTTCACCTACATAGATGACATGCTAATTTCGTCAAGCTCACAAGAAGAACATATAAAGCATTTGGAGGAAATTTTCAAACGTCTCAGCAAAAACGGCATCAGTCTAAATAGAGACAAATGCGAATTCGGTAAGTCATCTATCATATTTCTCGGATATCAAGTAGACGCAAAAGCCATTAGACCACCTCAAGATGCAGTGAAGTCGATGGCAGAATTCCCGAAGCCAAAAACAATCACGGAACTCCGGCGTTTTCTCGGTGCCCTAAATTTTTTTAGGCTGGGCTTATTACATGCGGCATCGCACCAGGCCCCGCTCTGTAAAATGCTTCACGGAGCGAAGAAAAACGACCAAACCCCATTAGTCTGGTCACCTTCCACCGAAGCAGCTTTTCTTCGCTGTCGCCAGTCGCTCGCCGAAGTCGCCACGTTGGCACATCCCCTCCCAGACTCCGAATTACGCCTCATGACCGACGCTTCCAACACAGCTGTTGGGGCAGTACTTCTTCAAGTCGTCGATGGGAAGTCTACACCTCTTGGTTTCTTTTCCAAGGCTCTGTCAACGCGGCAAACAAAGTACAGCACTTTCGATCGTGAATTAATAGCGATCAAGCTGGCAATTGAACACTTTCGCCGTTACATCGAGGGGCGATCTTGCGCCATATTCACCGATCACTTTTGCCATACGCAACCCACCTTCAGCATCGGAAACACCGCAGAGACAACGCTATTTGGAATACATCTCACAATTTTCAACCGACATCCGTCACGTTAAGGGATCAGAAAACGCAGCAGCAGATGCTCTTTCCAGGATCGCAGCCATCGACAGTCCTCTTTGTATGGATTATAACGCAATCGCCAAGGTGCAGAAAACGGACAAGGAGCTAGAAAAGTTAAAATCGGTAAGTCAAAAACTTGTTTTTGCTAACTTTATCCTTCCTGGCAGCGAAACTGAAGTAGTCTGTGAAACAACTTCGGAAAGAGCTAGACCGTACATCCCAAAAGCGAGCAGCTTTTGAGAGCGTACATAATCTCAGCCACCCCGGAGTAAGAGCGTCGCGTAAAACAATTGCTCTTCGCTTCTTCTGGCCATCAATGAACGTAGACATCGGAGAGTGGGCACGTAGTTGTCACAAGTGCCAGAGTAGCAAAGTGCACAGACATACAAACCCGCCAATGGGAACATTCGGTACGGCTAACAGACTGGAGCACGTGCACATCGATATCGTCGGCCCTTTGCCAACCTGCAACGGCTTCAGCTATCTGCTCACGTGCATTGATCGAGCGACACGCTGGCCAGAAGCCATTCCAATTGCTGACATCACAGCCGCCTCTGTGGCTGATGCATTTCTCTTCAACTGGGTAGCTAGATTCGGTTGCCCTCAGCGGTTGACAACAGATCAAGGCCGCCAATTTGAATCTTCCTTGTTTCATCGCTTTTCTCAAATTCTCGGCTGCAAACGCATTCACACTACGGCCTATCACCCTCAAGCCAACGGGGTGGTGGAGCGCTGGCATCGCTCACTAAAAGCCGCGCTTACTGCACACAGTTCTGACAATTGGGTGACTGCACTTCCAGTCGTGCTCCTCAGACTACGTTCAATGGTTAATGAGTCTGGAACTACTCCTGCTCAGCTAATGTTTGGCACCGAGCTACGTCTACCAGGAGACTTCTTCGAAGGAGACTCAACTCCCAGAGATCCAGTCAGCTTCATCCAAGATTTGAGAGAGACTCTGCAAAAGCTCGCACCTATGTACGCCAGCCGTATGTCGAAACTGGTGTTTATCCCGAGAGAAATGAAAACAGCATCCCATGTATACATCCGAAACGACCATGTGCAACGCCCATTGCAACCCGCCTACTCTGGACCATACGCAATACTTGAGCGACAGCCACATTCATTCAAGGTAGCTTTGCCAAACAAAGAAGTTTATATTTCAATCCACAGACTCAAGCCCGCCTATACAATATCCACCTGTAAAGACAAATCACTCCAGCCCTCGGAAGACCAATCGTCATCTCAAGGAGTACCATCAACGAAGGCAAGTGTAAAAACGAGAGCCGGAAGAGTTAGCAAACCACCTATACGTTTTGCTCCAGCAAAGGGGGACCCCTGTAGCGACAGCCAATTGAACGCGCTACAATAACCACAAACTCGAACGCGGCACCCCAGCTGACTGCCTGTCACCTGTCATCTTTTTGACAGCCAACATGACCGGCCATCAACATCTGGAAGAGCTTTTTAGTTCTTTTCTTTTTGGAACTTCGTGGGCTCTGGTCGATCGGCAGTGGATGCAAATTAGTTTATTTAAGTGATTAGTTTTGTAAACCTATTAGTTAATAAATATTATAATTATTTATTATAAAGTTAATATTTATAGTGTTTCATTACATTACAACTGTAAAAAGTATTTTTCTAAAATTTTCGATAACTTGAAGCTCTTCGCTTTTAATTAAAATGACGTTAATTAAAGTGACGTCTTTTAGATATTGTATCCCAAGTGTCTATCCTTCTCCTTTCGTATCAAAGTAAGAATTATTTGTAGAGATTTTCTGAAAAAAAGTTAAAATTTTAATGATATCTTTATGAATTATTCGTTCGTTTTTATAAATTCGTATTTTGTTTCCTGATTCTTTAATTTTTGGTTCTATATGTATCTATTATTTTATTTTTTTATTTATTAATATCATATTCTCCTATTAATTTTTAGATATCTTATTTCTAATTTAATAATATATGTATGTATTTTGTACAATTAACTAGAGAGAATAGGTTGTAGCATTTGAATTTTAAGTTAAAATTGAATTAATGCCACATTTACAAATTTTTATATTGTGGGGTGGACATATTATAAATAATGTATATGATAAAGGAACAGAAACAGAGAAAAAAGTTTCTTATGAATTGTGTCAACTATGATTAATTTGAACTGCATAAACCATATTTTATTTATTATATACGCAAATAAATAAAGAGAACAAATAATTTCAAATGACGTAGTTTAACAAAGATTCAATGTTATAGTATCGAAATTAAGAAGCCATAATTTAACGGATTTTAATAACTGTGGACGGTTTCTAATTCAGCTGGAAGACTGTTGTATAATTTGCGAGAGACGATATTGTAAGAATTCCCAAAAAGTGTAGTTCGAAAAATGTTTGATCGTACCGAGTTAGAATTTCTCATGTTATATGTATTACTTATAGGACTTTCCAAATAACCACTCCTCATAAAAAATATCTTCAAAACCTTAAAATAAAACAAGTGTCTTACTGGTACATTACCTGTTTGTCTAAATAAATCTGCAGAGTGAGCGAGGCGGGCAGCGTTGCATATTTTTCTTAGGACACATTTTTGAAGAACTGTTAATTATTGGATTTTGTTTAAGTATGCACCTCCCCAACAACTGATACCATATTGTAACTTCGAGTGGAAAATACCATAGTAAACCTTTTTTTAACGTGGAGAATGAACAATATTTTTTAACCGATAAAAGCATCTTACGGTTGAAAGAAGATATTGCTTTATATCCATAATGTATGTTGAAGTTTATTTCTAACTCCTATAATTTGTTCATAAATAATGTCATTTTCTTCATCTTTGTATTTGGTTTGTTTCTTTTAAACATTTTTTGTTGTGCCAATAAAAGTTATGGTTGTAACAGATTTAATTGTTTTATTGTACTGTTGTACTGCCCTTAGGATTGATTTTAGGTCACTTTCTCGTCTAATTTCGTTCTATCTTCTATTTTATTTGTTTGATAATCAAGAATTTTAAATATGAGTCTTTGCTTGTTAAAAATTTTAATCACACACACAAAAAATCTACTTTTGTCAACATCGTTATATTCCGTAAACACATTGGTGGTAATAGTTTTAGCCATCCGGCTATAAGGCATCCTATAATTTGTTCATAAATAATGTCATTTTCTTCATCTTTGTATTTGGTTTGTTTCTTTTTAACAATTTTTGTTGTGCCAATAAAAGTTATGGTTGTAACAGATTTAATTGTTTTATTGTACTGTTGTACTGCCCTTAGGATTGATTCTAGGTCACTTTCTCCTCTAATTTCGTTCTATCTTCTATTTTATTTGTTTGATAATCAAGAATTTTAAATATGAGTCTTTGCTTCTTAAAAATTTTAATTTTTGGGCGAAAAAATATCTAAATGCAATTGTTCCCCCTCTTTCGTAGCAATCGAAGCCTCTCCAATTTTAGCATTCAAGAGATGTTTTTTTTACATGTTTCAGCAACGATTTGTTGATTAAATTGATTTAAAGGTTTTGTGGTTTGTCAGTATTGTCACTGCTCCCGGCAGAGTGTTGTGCGGCAGTATACTTGAAGAATCTTCGTCTAAACTACGATTAAAATATTGTCTTGATAGAGCATCAGCAACTATATTTGTAGTGCCTGGTGTAATGGTTGGGAGAAATGGTGGTAAATCCCTTCATAAGCAGCAGGTGGCACGCTTGTCGACGCACGGCTATTACTCGCCGGATGGGGGGATCTTGCTGCATATACAATACAATTAATAAAATTTCGTGCCAACAAAAAATCTAAACACACACAAAAAATCTACTTTTGTCAACATCGTTATATTCCGTAAACACATTGGTGGTAATAGTGTTAGCCATCCGGCTATAAGGCATCCCTTATCCAATAGTGGGTTCAAAACCACCTCCATACTACACTTGCCAATGATTCTTGTGATTCTTGTGCAGCCCCTTAGCTATTGTAAAATTTATAAGTTCATTAATTTCCCCATCTCATTATTCCACCTTCACCTTCCCCAAAATATTACTTATTCCATCTTCATATTTAATTTAAAACATACAATATACATATTTCAAATTTACTTCAAAACAAAAGTATGTGTTGCTGAGTGGACGTGTGTGATTAAGTGGCAATTATAATTCAATTTATTCAAGCGTTTATTTTAAACGTACCAAGTTTTTTTTTTCTTTCTAAAAGAGCACTATAAGCTTCTTGTGTAAAAACTGAAATAAAATACATAAACTGAACCAAAGTTTTTATTTTACCGAAATAGTATTCAATTCTTTTTCCCTGAATTTGACATTAAAATTGAAATATTGGATAAAATAAATTAAAAAATTACTAAGTACAACTAATTTGTTCTCTTAAAATTGCAAACTTCTCTCAACTGCTGAATTTAATAAATAAACCTCACGCTACAACACCATACGTCACATTTCTTATATCATACACACATACATACATAACGAGTACATGTCTTCAAAACGAAACAGAAAAGTTCTATCATCATCACCAGGTAAAAAGCAGCAGTCTCCAGATCCAAAACAGGCAAAAAATTCTTCATTGGTTAATAGTAAACAAGTTACACCGAAACACCCGATCAATTTCTCTTCGGAAAACCACTTTGTTGAAATGTCACTTTCCGACGAAGCTCTTCGTAAACAAAGTGAATACATCGTTTCACTCCTTTCATCAAAAATACAAGACTTCGAAGAGAGAATAACGTCGAAAATTGAAACGGGCATATCTCAAATTAAGTGTTCAATCGATGACGTCAATAACCGCATTAAAACACTCGAGACTAAGCTCACCGAAGTTGACGTCATTAAAAAAGAAAATATGGCACTGAAAGAACAACTAAAACTACATGAGGAGGCACTTCAACATATTATCGCCCGTATTGATTGAAATGAAGAACTGCACTAATACAGGGAAACCGAGAGTGATGTTCTTATACATAGTCTTCCCCTGCTGCCGAACGAGAATCTAAAATTGACTTTTAATAACTTGTTTAAAGGATAGAAATAAAATATTCGCGATATTTTCCGTCCTAAAACTAAAACTGAAACACCAAATCCACCTGTGATAGTTAAATTTCTTTCACCACGCGACAAAGGCACTGTACTTCGATCGATAGCCAACCACCGCACTAAAACAAAAAAAGCACTCTGTCTCCGCGACTTTGGACATTCTTCTGATTGCCCTGTGTTTATGCACGAATGTCTAACAACTAAAAACAGATCAATTCTGCAGAGCGCAATTAAGATAAAAAATGATGGTAAACTGTTTTCGGCGTTTACAATGAGAGGATTTGTTTACGTTAAAAAGAACCGCAACAATAAAGCTCTTTTGGTAGAGAACATTGATGCTCTGACTGATATTGCTACGAAACCATTGATGACAACAAGAACAGCTGATTAACAAGACGAACCTAAGCCATCGATAGTAAACATTAATTTTTTGTTCTCCATTTCTTTTTATTATCATATTATAATTCCTTTCGCTATTCTTTTTCGTCTGAAGCTTCACTTCTTACGATAACTTGCACTTATCTTATAAATAATACATATTTTCTTTCTAATACTATATTATAAAGCCTTCTGCTATTCTTTCTTTTTTTTTTTCTCTCTATAAAGCTTAACTTCTTACGATTACCTTTTTTTTATTATCCATTAACTCATATTTCAATCTTTCTTTATTTTTCTTTATATAAATTTTCTTCTTTTTTTTGTAAATAATGAATCTCAATATTGTAAAATAATGGGTGATTTTTTTGAGGTTAGGATTTTCATGCATTAGTATTTGACAGATCACGCGGGATTTCAGACATGGTGTCAAAGAGAAAGATGCTCAGTATGCTTTGACATTTCATCATGAATAGACTTACTAACAAATCATTGAATTTTATTACCAAAATCAGTGTTCGGTTCGAAATGTGTTTCGCGCGTGTGTTTTGTTCAGCGATGAGGCTCATTTCTGGTTGAATGGCTACGTAAATAAGCAAAATTGCCGCATTTGGAGTGAAGAGCAACCAGAAGCCGTTCAAGAACTGCCCATGCATCCCGAAAAATGCACTGTTTGGTGTGGTTTGTACGCTGGTGGAATCATTGGACCGTATTTTTTCAAAGATGCTGTTGGACGCAACGTTACGGTGAATGGCGATCGCTATCGTTCAATGCTAACAAACTTTTTGTTGCCAAAAATGGAAGAACTGAACTTGGTTGACATGTGGTTTCAACAAGATGGCGCTACATGCCACACATCTCGCGATTCTATGGCCATTTTGAGGGAAAACTTCGGAGAACAATTCATCTCAAGGAATGGACCGGTAAGTTGGCCACCAAGATCATGCGATTTGACGCCTTTAGACTATTTTTTGTGGGGCTACGTCAAGTCTAAAGTCTACACAAATAAGACAGCAACTATTCCAGCTTTGGAAGACAACATTTCCGAAGAAATTCGGGCTATTCCGGCCGAAATGCTCGAAAAAGTTACCCAAAATTGGACTTTCCGAATGGACCACCTAAGACGCAGCCGCGGTCAACATTTAAATGAAATTATCTTCAAAAAGTAAATGTCATGGACCAATCTAACGTTTCAAATAAAGAATCGATGAGATTTTGCAAATTTTATGCGTTTTTTTTTTTAAAAAAGTTCTCAAGCTCTTAAAAAATTATTTGCGTTTCACCAAAACGTTTTTTTGTTTGTAGTTTACAAATACAAATTTGTAAAATAAATTTTTTTTTGTAAGTTTGTGTTCCACCAAATCAAATATATTTACAATTTTGTTCAGTTTATGAAAATTTCTTACAATAGAAAGATGATGTGTAGATTTTATTACAATTTGTAACTTGCAATAAGAATATTGTCTCCAGTTTAAGAATGTCGTTACGTGCGTCGTCGCTGGCATAGTAGCACCGATAGTGATTTAAGTGACCATTTCGTGCAACATATATGTACATACGTAGACGAAGAAAAATTTATCGACCGCGTATAAATTATGAAATTTTTGATACTTTTACATTCAATGAAAAGTTTCGCTTGAAACGTGTAAAGGCGGAGGAAATAATAGGACAAATTGGATCAAGCATTGCAAATGAGACTGAAAAAAACTTTTCATTGACTTACAAATTTGTGAAAAAAAATTGTAGTTTACAAGTCTGAAAATCAAACGGTGAAACGTTTTCTTTTTGTAATTGGAAATTACAATTTCCCCTATTTTTTGTCTCTTTTCTTACAAATTTGTTGGATTGAATTTTGTAGTTTGTGAAACAGAAAATCAGTTTACAAATTTATAATTGTAGTTTACAATTACAAATTTGTGATTGTAAATGTAATTTGGTGAAATAGACCACTGGTTGTCTAGTAATTCTGTAGTTGATATGGAGGGTTATAATGTCTTTCGTTGCGATAGAAGCGGTTGTAAAGGTGGGGGCGTTGCAGTTTTTGCACTTAATCATTTAAATTGCAGGTTAATACGTAAGAGTCCTCTAGGTAGTGCAGTTGAGTATTTATTCATTGAGATAAAATGTAACAATAATAAAATTCTGTTGGGATCAGTTTATTGTCCACATACTAATATTGATTTAGCACCATTGTTTTCAGTAATTGATGAGTTATCTTTTGTATCACCTTTCGTCATTGTTGCGGGAGATTTTAATAATAACGTTCTCAGATGCTCTGAGCTCACGGATAGTATGAAATCACTTAATTTATTTCCTGTAAACACTATAAGCCCAACTCATTTTACAAGAGACAATAGTACCTTACTGGATATGTTTTTTGTGAGTCATTTATACAAAGTTCTTCTTTATGACCAACTTTCTGCTTCCTGTTTCTCTCGCCACGATCTAATTTACCTAACGTTTGAGTGTTGGCCTCTGCAATCATCTTCTACGTTTAGCTATAGAGATTTCAACAATGTTGACAAACTACAGCTAGAATATGATTTGAATTCAATTGAGTGGTTTCAAATATATGGTATGTTATCTGTTGATGACCAAGTACAATTTCTTCATACTAATATAAATTATCTCCTCAATTCACATGTCCCTCTTGTTACAAAAGAATGTCGTAATAAAAAACAGTCTTGGTTTGATAACAATATTAAGTCTCTAGTAAGAGAACGTAACCTAGCATACAGACGCTGGAAGACTTTTAGGCTTGATGAATTGTATAATATATACAAAGTTCTGAGAAATAAGGTAATTAGCAAGATACGTGAATCCAAAAAACGATTTTATGCTCCTAAATTAGACCCTTCTCTTGCCAAAGAGAAGTTCTGGAAAAATCTCAAAGAAATTGGTGTTGGTAAGCAAACGACCAAAAAAGCTACATCAATTGATTGTAATGAACTTAACCACAAATTCACTACATTAAATGCCTCATACTCTGAGAACCAAATAAATGAGTCACAACTATTTGAAACACCGTTAAACGGACTTTCTTGGTCTGGTTTTAGTTTCTCTTCCGTTGATGAAACTGATGTTTTAGAAAGCATCTTAGCCATAAAGTCTACCTCCGTCGGTGTTGATGGCCTGCATCCAGTTTTTTTGAAAGCCATACTGCCCTGTGTACTGAAATACATAACTCATATATTCAACTCTATTCTTATGACCAGTACATTTCCCGCGGCTTGGAAACAAGCCAAGGTTATACCTATTCCTAAAAATCGTGAATGTGATGATTTCCGACCCATATCTATTTTACCATTCCTTTCCAAGGCTTTGGAAAGACTAATGAATATACAAATAAGGGGTTTTCTTAGTGCAAATGGATTGATATGCATCAATCAATCAGGTTTTAGACCTAAGCATAGTTGTACCACAGCCTTAATTGAGATTGTGGAAAACATAAGAGTGGCTGTCGATGATAATAAGGTTACCATTCTCTGTTAGATTTCTCTAAGGCATTCGACACCGTCAATCGTATCACACTTTGTAAAAAGCTTAAAAATCAGTTTTGCTTCACATCACAATCAGCAAAACTCATTCTTCCTTATTTAACTGATAGGTCCCAGGCAGTGTATGCTAACGACTCGATTTCTTCATTTCTACCTTTGTATAGAGGTGTTCCTCAGGGCTCTATTTTGGGCCCTTTGTTGTTTTCTATGTATATAAATGATCTACCTTCCTGTTCGCTGAACTCCTCCTTGCATATGTATGCGGATGATGTACAATTTTATAATAGTTTTTCACTTGGCATGCTGGAGAATGGCGCATACGAAGTAAATGAGGATTTGGATAAAATAGTTGTCTGGTCCCGTAAAAACGACCTTTCTTTGAATCCTAAAAAATCGAAGTGCTTAGTAATTTCCAGAATCAATATTGACACTTCCTATTTTCCGACAATTTATCTGAACAATACAGCAATTGGTTTCGTTGATTCGGCGAAAAATGTGGGAGTAACGTTTAATAAAACTTTAAATTGGAATGACCATATAAGACTAACGTTAGGAAAGGTGTATGGTGGTCTTCGTATGCTTTGGACTTCTCATAATTTAATACCATTGAAAACCCGATCTATGTTAGCTAAGACCTTAATCGTTCCAGTTATGCTTTTTTGTTGTGAAGTTTTCAGTAACTGTAACTATGAGCACAAGCGCAGACTTAACGTTGCGTTCAATAGCATAGCACGTTATGTTTATGGGCTTAGGAAATATGACCACATATCTCACTTTTCTAAATCTTTATACGGCATCACTCTGGAAAATCTATTAAAACACAGAATTTTAACCTTGCTTCACAATGTTTTACAATCACGTCAACCGGAATACCTATTTAATAAAATTATTTTCCAACAATCTAGTAGAGCTTGTGACCTTATCCCAATACGCTGCTCATATTTAGTATCTGAACGACAGTTTTATGTGTATGCTTTTCGATTATGGAATTCACTCCCTCGTTCTATTAGGATGATAAGCTGTACGACCCGGTTTCGAGGAGTGCTCATAGAATTTTTTGAGAGATTTTGATGATGATAATTTTTCTATTTGTTTTTTTATATTAATTTTTTAATATTTTAAGGATATGCTTAATTATTTTTCCTTTTCTAATGTTTAAGATACTTATGATATATAAAAAGGATTTTCTTTCATTTTTGTTCTTGAATTAGATATCAAATGTCACTTAAGCAATTGTATAACGAATATACTTATTGTATTAAGGTACTGATGTTTACTCTAATTTATAAGATATTGTATCTTACTAAGTAAATTATAAGAAATAAATAAATCTAAATCTAAACTTCATACACATTCATATAAATTTATTTTTACACAAATCGATATAAAATCAAAGTATGTAACTAACCTATCCGAATATAGAGTTCATTAACCTTAAATCCAGTACGTTACAGATTTCTGCAAATTTCAGTTTAATACCCATGACAATTTTGACACTTGTATTGGTGCTCTCAGAATTCTCAATAAATTGTGCAATGTAAATGATCATACCAAATCGATAACTGTTATTAACACTGTATGTTAACTCAAAGCTTAAAATGAGTCGAGTTATAAATTAAAAAAAAGAGAGAGAATATGAAAAATGATGATATGACGTAACGTTAAGAGAAATGTAATTGATTAACTTATGTAGTTTACACACAAAAACTTAAATATTTATTGCAAAAACAATTAATTGAATTTAATTAAAGATGATTACATATAGTTAGTTAGTAGAAATGGTGGCCACGAGCAGTCTAGCTCGGTGACACAATTAGCGCTGCGTTGCGCCGTTTTGATACCATAAAATACTCGCTTGACCTGTAAAGATAAAAGGGGGATTATAAAGAGAAAAGTACGCCTCAAATCCACTTTGTTGCGTTTAGAAAGGAGATCAAATCTTTGATCTCCAGTTCTGAGAGCTCATTGAGGTCGTTGAAAAAGGACTTTTCCAATGTTTTGGCTCTCGTTTTGGCTAAGGCGGGACACTTGCATAGGAAGTGAAGAACAGTTTCTTTTTCTCGCTGGTCCTCACAACTACGACAGAAAGTATTGTGGGGGATGCCCAGCTTAGATGCGTGTTCTCCAACAGGCCAGTGTCCGGTGCATGTAGCAACGACCCTGGCTATGTCTTGCCTGGGTCTGCAAATGAGATTATTAGTACGGGATTTGTTGTAGGTGGGCCATATCCTTCTAGATATGATACAGTTGGTTAGGCTGTTCCACCTGTGGTTTGATTCAGCGAGAAAAATAGAGAAGATCTTGCCCTTCATAGCACCAAGAGGAATGTTGACTCTTTCCGCGAGTGAACTATGAAGGGCTGATCCTTGCCTAGCCAGCTCGTCAGCTCGTTCATTGCCCTCAAAGCCTCTATGACCCGGAATCCAGATGAGAGTGACCCTGAGTCCAATGTTCATGCTCGCTAGCTCACTTCGGCATTGATAAACCAGTTTGGAGGATGAAGTGGACGAGCCAATCGCTTGAATAGCCGCCTGACTGTCCGAAAAAATAGCTGTATTGCGGTTTTGATTTGGATCTAGTTTTAGTAACTTGCATGCTTCCTTGATCGCGAGTAGTTCAGCCTGAAAAACACTAGCAAAGTCAGGAAGTCGCAAAGACCTGGAGACATTTAAAGACTCGGAAAAAATTCCTGCACCGACCCCACACTCCATCTTCGAGCCGTCAGTGAAGATAGTTGTGTCGAAGCCTCTCGTCACTAAGTCATCATCCCATTCATTTCGAGATGGGATGATAATTTTAAAATCCGCACTGAGGTCCACAGTAGGGGTGCAGTAGTCGGTTTCTGTCGAAAAGATGTCCGCTGGGATGAGGTTAGTAATGTTACTAAGACCAAAGGGCCTAGAATACCAACTATTCGATTCCCTAAGTCTCAACGCGCTGCAAGATACTAAGTATTTGATATGCAGGTCTATTGGTAAGAGGTAGAGAAAAACGTTTAGGGCGTCCGACGGACATGAGCGCAAAGCTCCCGTGGAGCCAACACTAGCTGTTCTCTGAACCTTTTTTAATTTAGTTATATTGTAGGCTTTGCTAAGCGCGGGCCACCAAACAATCGAACCATAGGACAAGATTGGACGTACAACGGCTGTATACGTCCACAAAATCATCTTCGATTGCAAACCCCACTTTTTGCCAAAGGTTTTATTGCAGGCATAGAAAGCTATGCTGGCTTTCTTGACCCTTTCTTCGATATTAAGTTTCCAGTTTAACTTTGGGTCAAGTATTACTCCCAAATATCTAGCGCTGGAAGACAAGGAAAGAGTTTCACCGTTGAGGCGGGGAAGGGTGAAGGGTGGTACTTTTGTTTTCGTAGTGAAGAGCATCAGTTCAGTTTTGCTTTTATTGACACCCAGGCCACAGCTTGTAGCCCAGTTGCTTACTTTTAGCAATGCCATCTCCGTAATCTCACTAATCACGGAAGTGTACTTTCCTGATACCAGTATCACCAAATCATCTGCGTAAGCAACGGCCTTCACACCACAATTTTCCAGTTTAAAAAGAATTTTGTTCATGACCAGAAGCCAAAGAAGAGGGGACAGAACACCCCCCTGAGGTGTTCCCCTGTTTACGCACCTGGTCAAGTAAGTGTTACCTAAGGTAGCTTGAATTTTTCTATCACTGAGCATGGAAACAATCCAATTTCTAATGTAGTCCTCTACACCCTGATCAACCAGTGATTCTTGAATAGATTCTGTTAAGACGTTATTGAAAGCTCCTTCTATGTCTAAGAAGGTAGCGAGAGTAAATTCTTTGTAGTGTATGGTTTTTTCAACTGTACGCACTACCTCATGTAAGGCTGTCTCAGTAGACTTGCCCTTAAGATAAGCGTGTTGAGAACTTTCAAGAGGGCATACATCTAAAATGCCTCTGATATGGTAGTCAAGAATGCGCTCCATTGTCTTAAGCACGAAGGAAGTAAGGCTTATTGGTCTAAAATCCTTCGCGGATTCATGTCCTCGCCTGCCGACCTTCGGGATAAAAACTACTCTAACATGTCTCCAAGACTCGGGAACATGATTTAGGCAGAGACATCCTTTAAAGATCATCTCCAGCCAAGGAATCGCCAAAAATTGCGTTTTCTGAAGCATGATTGGCATTATGCCGTCCAGGCCTGGAGACTTGTACGGGGAAAATGTGTTTATTGCCCAAGCAATATTTTCCTTATTTATCAAGGTATCGATGTGTTCTATATCCGCCGTCGACACGCCATTTGAATTAAGAGTTTGAGGGTTGTTATTCTCACAACCCGGAAAATGCGCAGCCAACAGCAGTTCTAGGGATTCTGCAGGAGATGTTGCCCAGGAATCGCCAGATTTTTTAAGAAAGGAAGGACAACAGTGGTCCTTCGATAGAATCTTACTAAGCCTGGCGGATTCTTTTATATTGTCTATTTTGTGGCAGTAATCCCTCCAGCTTTGCTGTTTAGACTTGGCAATGGCTCGCTTATAAACTCTTAGACAGTCTTTGTACGGTTGGTAGAATTTGTGTTTGTGGCAAATATTAAAGATCACTCTAGTCTTTTTCCTGAGACTAGACAGTTTTTCATTCCACCACATAGGGAGTGATTTGCGACTGTATTTAATAGGGCACGAGACTTTGTAGGCTGTGTCAAAAGCTGCCTCGAAGGTCTTTACTTTAGACTCGAGATCGCTTACCGACTCTGGACACCTATTTGGCGTGTTACGCAGTTTCGTGTTAATTATTTGACTGAATTTCTTCCAATCTGTATTTTTGGGGTTTCTGTGAGGGGGAGGAATTTCAGACTCAAAATTTATATTGAAGAGTATCCACCTGTGATCAGAAAAAGAATTCACAAGTGAGACTCTCCAATTTTCCACCATAGAATAAAGATTGTTATTTGATAGAGTAACATCAAGTACATCCTCCCAGCCTTCGAAGTTAACCGAGCTCGGAAAAATGAAAGTTGGGGTGTTACCTCTATTACATACATTTAAATTATTGTTAATAATGAAATCAAAAAGTGACTCACCTCGTTCATTAATTTCCGTGCTACCCCATAGAGAATGCCGTGCGTTGGCGTCGCACCCAATCAGGAGGTCTGTCTTTTGTTGTTTTGAAGCGATTACCATGGTCTCCAACTCTTCCGGAGGTGACTGCCGGTCGTGGCCACAGTAAGCCGATGCCAGAAGTAGGCCAGCATTTTTTCCTTCAATTCTGACAACCGTCAAATCGGAGGTGCTAAGGATGGGACACAAAAAAGCTTTTAAGTGTTTCTTAGCTAGAATGCAGGTTCTAGGCTTACCTTGGTCAGTATTAGGGATTTTATAAAAAAGGTCGTATTTGTGGTCCAGAAGGCCTCGAACTCTGAGGCCATTCACCCAAGGTTCTTGTATGAACGCTACGTCCAAGTCTTCCTGACTCAGGAAGACCTTTAGATTATCTGAGGCACATTTCGAGTGCTTCAGATTAATGTGTATAGAACGCAGCGCGTTTTTAATTGCCCGAAGAAGAAGGGCCTGCACTTTCAGGGCCCAGCGACTCGCCGGGGACTTCGGCAACAATAATGTCATCATCAGTCTTGACTTTGCCATCATTGTTGTCGCAGTCTGCTCCCTGACCCTGCAGGACCTTAATCTTTGCATTTCTAATGCCGAATCTCAACTTGTATTCAGCCTTCTCAAGGGCCCCCAAGCTCTCCCCGCTGATCTTCAAAAGATAAGACGCGCTGTTCTTTTGCGGCTCCTCAGCCTTGATGACTGTCCAGTCATGCATTGGAACCAGCGGGTTTAGCCTCTGAAGACCACGGATCAGCTCCTGTCCACTTGGCTTGATGCTCATGACGGGCAACCAAATGCGAGCCTTAGGCTGTCTGGGGATGTCCTTAGCTGGGATGAGCTTAAGTCTCAAGCCTTCCTAGTCATTGCTTATCTTAGCAATGCATGATCTAAGGAAATCCCTGGAAAACACGTCATCGCATTTGATTACCCTGTGTCCCCTGAGCACTTCGCCAGAGTCAAAACTAGGGTAGGGACCCTCAATTGCCGAGATTGTGTAAGAAAACACCATCTCCGAGAGCTTGGCCTCGATAGAACTCCACACAGCTAGCAGACCTCTGCTGTTTGTGGAGAGCTCATCCACAACCGATACTTGGAGGTCGTCTCTGACAACCTCACTTAAAGTACGCGATTGCGCCGCTCCGGAAGATGATGCCTTCTCATCTTTATTTGAATTTGGTTCATTGTGTTTCGGTTTTTTAGAAGGTTTTTCGGTCTCTTCACGAGACCGGTTTCTTTTGTCGGCCTTCTTTTTTGTAGCCAAGAGACTGTTGTATTCTTCAACAATCTTTTGGTACATGATCTTGTCTTCGCGATCTTTCTCCAGCACAATTCCAGCCTTCTAATTTTCAGCAATCTTGCTAAGAATGAAGGAGGCCTTCTTGAACTGGTTCTTGATGCGAGTACCAGATGACTTTTTATTTTTTCCTTTACCAGCATTGCTATGGCTGGCATTGCTGGTAGAGGAGTTTGGATTTGTTTGCGGTCGAGGCACAGGAGTACTATGGCTGGTACTCGCTGCACCTCCAGTTTTTGCAGGTTGCCCCACAACGGTCTCCTGACTGGAGGCCAAAAGTTCATCCTCATAGTCGGCGGATGGTCCTAAGTTCGTCATGTCTAAATCGTCCTGTGAATTGTTTTGTGTTGTAATTTTGGTCCCACGAGTAGTACGGAAGTAAAAGGTCAGCCCCGGCAGAGCCGATATACCGGGGTAAGGCAAGATGTAAGACGGACCCTGCCAAGGCATCCGAATGAGCTCGTTCGCGACTGGTTTACCCCCCAGCCTTCCATTTCTTCGGCACGGATTATGAAAATCGCTCACACCACCACTGAAAATTAGGGACCCCGTATCTATGGTCAAATTGCGTTGCTGAGAGTTTAAACTATTGAAGAGTTTAGAAACGCCTCAACAATTCAACCTGACCTTAGCTGATCCCCTTCTTGACATCGCACAAGAAAACTGTGGTGATCATTACCGCCCGGCACCCACTAGGAGGGTTTGATACGAGGATTTTTGCCAGGCATGATTACATATACTTATATGTATGTATTTTAGTGAGAAAAAAGAACAATAAAATGAATTCTAGTTATCGTATGATTAATTTTTGATAAAATTTAAATTAATGTAATTTTAGATTACTCACATGAAAACAATGATGATTTTGTAGGTCCATCCAACGATGTGCGCACATAGCAGATGTTGATCTCGATCCAGATGTTTTTGTTTTTTTTTTGTACTTTTGATATATTTTATATAATTATATTAGCATAGAATTGATTTTTTATGTTTTTTCTTTTCACTTCACAAATTATATATATATTTAATTTATATTAGCAATGAAAATATATATTAATACCTTAAATGAAAATTTTTAAAAGAACTCAACATAAACTCTTTTGTTTAGATGAGTTAAAAAAAAAAGAATATTTAATAGGATTAACTAAAAATTAAAATATAATGACCCGATTTAAATGACCCTGGGTCAGTCAGTATTAATATTGTTGATTCCTGGGTATTGTGACACAATTATAAAAAGTATTTTTCGCGTTTGTAGTCAAGCTTTGCGCTTCATATTCTGCACTGATTGCATATATTTGCTCTAAGGTTGGTGGGGACTATTTGGAGCTTTGCTAGTGCTAGTGAATGATGACGTGCGTCGTCGTCGGCTTATCTCCAATCCAGATCTCTTAATGAGCGTAGATTTTGGAGAAGCCAAAGTTAACCCAGACCGCTTTCGTATGGCTTTTTTTTTTTGTTGTTTTTAACCAGAATTTATTAGTTTTGTAATAAACCTAATACGTTAATCGTCATAGGCTAGGTTAAATCTGGAAAAATCTGACCAAGCCACACTCGTGCTTTAATAGTCGATACAACTGTAGATGGAATATGATGCTTTCATACAAGAATGAATTATTTAATTTTATAAATAAGACTTACGTGGGCTTGGGTTTTATAAAGATTTAGTTTTTCCTTTAAAACAAAAATTCTGATACCACGTGTGTGTGACAATAATTCAGGTTGAATCTAAAACTTTTGGTTTTCTTTACTGTATACTCGAAAATTATAATGAATTTACCTTAGTATTTTAGACTCAAAGACAAAAATAAAAATGAAATAAGGCTTGTAGCTTTGAAAAATTGAAAATTTTAACTTTAAATTTAATTTAAATTGTATAATGCAAATTCTATTCCACGATCTTTTACGTCTGTCTTTGGAGACTGCTAAGTTGGAAAAGAAAGATTTAATCGAAGGAAATGATACATTTTAAGTTATTAGGGTATGGTGAATAAAACCATTTAAGGGTGCGTGTGTTTTTTGTATCTCTTTTTGTTTCTTAGTGTACTCGAAATCATGACACTGGCTAATAAATTATTTTAGGAGCGAACTGCTTCCTTAATAAATGCGTGCCATCTTTTCATTTTGGTATCAGGATTATGTACAGATACTGCAAACGTAAGCGGTTGGTGATACGTATGGATCTCATGATTTGAAACTCCGTTAGGTAATTTCTTAAATTTGTTAAGGTCTATACTATTGCGTATAATTCTTTTTCATTGGTGGCGTAATTATGTTCAGTTTTATTTAATGTTTTTGAAATGAAGGTTATCGGTTTTCCTTCCTGACTTTAAACTCCTGTTGTTGTTTTTAGAACCGTCAGTTGTTAGTATTAATGTCTTATTAAAATCTGGTTAAACCAGTTCAATTTGATTAGTTAAATTATGTTTTAAACTCTTACAAGCTGAAATTGCTTCCTCGTTATTTGTTATTTTTTAGATACGATATATTTTTAGATATTCTACCGTTTTCTCCGGCTAAGTATTAAGTTAGCGGCTAGGTAGTTCTTAACAAACTTACGGTAATAAACTGTCATACCCAAAAACTTAGTAATTGTCCTAAAATATTCGGTAAAGGATAGTTTTTATGGTCTCGATTTTTTTTCGGACCAGTTTTTATATATATATATAATATTTTACGCAACTAAAAAAAAAAATTAGGTGTCGCAACAGTCCGTTGAGAACAAGGGCCTAGTGACTTACAACTCTCAACCATTCCGAATCCGAACGGCTAGTTTGAGAAAGCATTTTTCAAGACAAAAATTACCTACTCTTGAAGGATTTGTTAATTCTTCGCAAGGGGCACTACCCGTGAAAAAACTTTAAATGGCAAAGGGAAAGGAATCGAACCCAAGACCTCTGGCATGACAGTCCTTAGAGCTAACCATCATGCTACGGGTACTACTATAGCCTACAAATTTTGTTTCTTTTTTGTAAAATTTAGATTTCCTAATGTTAGCCTTTTTTTAATTATGTATAATTTCATTAAGATGCATTGTATGCATCATAGACATGATATATTTTTCTAATACAATCCCGGATATGGGATATCATCCATTGCTCTTTGAAACATACTCGGCACATTCTTCAAACCAAAAGCCATTCATAAAAATTATTTTTTTTCCGTTATTAATACTAAATGCTATTTTTTCAATATCTGATTCCTTCATCAGTATTTGATGGAAGTCTGATTCTAAATATAATGTAGAGAAATATTCGGCTATCCCTAAGTTTGACAATATAACACTACTATCTGGTATTCAATATTTATCCGATATCGTCTTTTCATTTAATTTTTGATATTCAATCACCATTCTTAATTTTTAGCTATCGTCTTGATTTAAACATTTCCTTGGTACAACCCAAATCGGAGAGTTGTATGGACTTCTACTTTGGCGAAGTATACCATACTCTAATAAATCATTTTTAACAAATGTGTTAAGTGACAGTGGGTTAGAGTATTGTCTTCTCCATATAGGATTTTGACTTTTGTCCTGCCTTTGTATCTGCCTTTAAATCCGTTCTCAGTATTGAATTCAAATCTATATTTGAATTAATTTTTTCAATTTTCGTAATAATTTCATATTTTAATTTCTCAATATTTATTTTTTCCGATTTACTTTCACTTTTATCCACCGATAAGAATATTTTCTCTCTCCTATAATTATAGATCAGGACACCATTTTCAAAGTCCAATTTCATGGAAGATTCTTTTAGTAATCTGTAACCTATTAATAAATCGGTTTCTAGATTTGATATCTCATATAATTACGGTGACCATATTTTCCGAGACAAAATAATGAACAGTACCCAAAAAATGAAAAATGTTACCCAGTTTTCAAGATTTTTTTGTATTTCATTGAGTAATAGTAAATAAATGTAATATAATATAAATTAATTAATAAATGTAGTATAAAACAAAAAAGGAACTTTCATCGATAATAAACAAAACAAACATAAAAATAACACAGATTTTTTCAGTCTCTAACTTATTTACAAAAAAAAAATAAAAAAAACCTTAAACTATTTTATATCATATTGGCTAATAAAACGACTTTGACATTGAATTACAATATATTTATATTGTTAAAATAAGTACTTTTCGGAAGAAAACATTTTTTTTATTAATTCTGGCTTTCCTTTTTAATAATTCTTAAATTCGATGCAATTTAATTCATAATTGCATTTGCAAATTAAAATGAACCAGATTGTTTCAATTTTCATATTGTTTTTTTCGTTTGTCCATACATTGTTTAAAATTGAGAAAACTCTCTATAGGGGCATTAGACCCAGGAAGGCATAAACAAAACTCTACGATTTTTGAAAAATGTTTTGATACTGTATCATTTTTTCATTAAAAAACTTGAAAATTTCAATCCACCTATCCAGCACTCATTTGGCTCTCCTTCCATTCAAAAATTTCTTCTGAAGAAACATAATTTTGTACACTAGTCATGGTAAAATTATTTTCCAGTGGTGAAAGTCATCCTGTGCGAAAGTGTAAGCGTATTAGTTTAACTTCGCCTGTATGTTAGGATGTATAATATGATCTGATTTTTGTAACTATGAGATTAGGAAGTGTTCCGAAAAAGAAAGACAACGAATTATGATGTAAGGGTACGTTTTCATGGTTTTCATGCTTAGGATTTCCTCAAAGAAAAAAATCATAAAATAATGAACAAATAATGAGCAATTTCTAAAATAATGAACATTTTTATGTTTTCCCACACACAATAATGCATAATGAACATTTTCTTCAAATAATGAACTGTTCATTGTAATAATGAACGGATGGTCACCGGACATATAATACAACATTTTTATCAAAAATATATACACTAATATTATAAAGAGGAAAGATTTGTATTTTTGTATGTAATGAATAAACTCAAAAACTACTGGACCGATTTTAATAATTCTTTTTTCATTAGAAAGCTACATTATCACTGACTAACATAGGCTATATTTAGTACTAGATTCTTTAGAAATTCCTATTAAAACCTACCGAAGGCGAAGGTGTAAAAAAATTAGCAATAAAATGTCTTTCATAGCATACGCTGCAAAGAGTATTAGTGATAGGACAAAAAAATGTTTTCTAATTTAGTGATTCTTAGTCGTTTTAATTAGCATGCTTATAACTTAAATATCTGTACCTATTTATGTCTACCCGTGCAAAGCCGGGACGGGCCGCTAGTATACTATATAGTAATGCGTTATTATTGAATCCCAATTCACTGCACGGATTCTTTTATTAATTGATAATTTTTTTTATATCTTGTAGAAGATTGGGCCTACAATAGCAACTTGTAGCTCCCGTGATAATAAAAATTTGAAGTTGCCTACCTAATCGGTTCCTGTAAAGGGCAATTGACACGGCGGCGGCGATTGTCTAAAAAAGCCTCTTCATTGATATTATTAATTCTTTGATTTTTACGGGGGGTTGAGCACTGTTATGTGTATTGTGCACTATGTGGTCTCTAATCCACGTATAAGTTTTTTTTATAATTTTGTTTAAATGGATTATTTCTTTGTTCATTATTACTAAAATTGAAGTTATGTGGTGTCCAATTATTGTTAAAGTTTTGCCTTTGATTTGGCATTCTTGTGTTTTGACTACCTTGCATCATTGGCTGGGTTTGAGAGTTTTATTAGCGATTATTAATTTGATTAGGTTCCCAAACAGATCTTCTTGGAAATCTTAAATTATTACTGTTAATATTATTATTACTATTATTTGTGTAATTATTGTTAAAGTGACTTGCGGTATTATTTCTATTAAACTGAAGTGCGAATTAAGCCCTTTGATTATTTGCTTCTAGTTCTTGGGGCTAAGAACATTTTTCCTATGAGCTTCATTAAGCTCTTTCGTCAAACTTTCTTTACCATGATTCATAATCGTTTTGTTAATTAATAATGTCAACTTTTTGTTGACTGTGTCATTGACATTGTCAATGGCATTTTTCACTACTTTATCTCGCAAAATTGTTAATACTACAAAATATTTCCTACTTCCTCTCGTGTAATTAGTCATTGAATTGTTAGTAGCTTCTCGTCCACTAACACTAGCTGCGAATTCAGGCAAGGATTTGATATCATTAAGGGACTCGACACAGATTACGTTATCATTTTTTGTTTCGGGTTTATGTTTAGTCATGTAAGAATTTGATGTTCAAATGGTAGACATGTGCATTCAAGAGGACACAAGCGTCCACAGGTTTTTCTCAAAACCCACCTCTGTCTATCAACTCCTACTCTCACCTCCCCGCGGTGAACATCGGGTGCCTAGTACCTCAACTGGAGATTGGGTTCTAACCCCAGTGGAAAGTTGTTGGGGGCAGCAAACGAGAGAGGGGGGGAGAGGTGTTTCCACTAAGGCATCTCTCCTTACCCAGACGGCAGCGGACGAATTCTCGAGATGGAATCAACGGTGGCGTCTACAGTTCCAGTAAGGTTGAACTACTTAGTGAACACCTTATAGGGCTTCTACGACTTATTCGGAGCCCAGGCCTATAAGGAGCGGTTTATCCGGCTCCCCGTCCTTGGAGTTATAATAAGGATCTGGCCCTCCAGGTTGGGGGTTGTGCCGTCGGGGTGACTTTCTGACCACGTAAAAATTGTCTAGTTGCGAAGCACCAACAAGCCTCGGATACGGACGGATTCACTGTTGACAACCCAAGCAAACGAAATAAGGACAACGAACTTCGGATCTGTACGTGGAATGTTAAGTCCCTTAACAGACCACGTGCAGCCGAACAATTAGCGGAAGCCCTAAACTGCTGCAAGGCAGATATTACCGCCATCCAAGAAGTGCGATGGGATGGACCGGGCAAACGCAAACTGAAAGACTGCAATGTATACTACGGCGACTGCTACCGAGAACAAAGACAGCGTCTATTTGGGTGTGGATTTGTTGTTGGA
The DNA here is from genome assembly GCA_951509635.1 of Eupeodes luniger. Classification (NCBI taxonomy): domain Eukaryota; kingdom Metazoa; phylum Arthropoda; class Insecta; order Diptera; family Syrphidae; genus Eupeodes; species Eupeodes luniger. Next base: position 193,583,785 of record OX608073.1, on the reverse strand, counting down.
ACTCGACTCAGGCAAAAAGTCTTGAGTTTCAAAAGTGTGAGCGAGCGCATCACGACAATCCGCATCAAGGCTAAATTCGCCAACATAAGCCTAATATGCGCGCATGCCCCAACAGAGGAGAAAGATGAAGACACCAAAGACATATTCTTCGAGCTCTTGGACAAGACATATGAGCAGTGCCCTGGCTATGACATTAAAATTGTCTTAGGAGATTTTAATGCCAAGCTAGGAAGAGACGACATCTTTGGTGGCACAATCGGGAGATACAGCCTGCACGACACCACCTCCGACAACGGATTCAGGCTGATCGATTTCGCTGCGGGGCGAGACGTTCTGGTAGCTAGTACGCAGTTCACACATCTCAATATCCACAAGGGGACATGGAAATCTCCTGATCAAACAACCGTCAACCAGATTGACCACATTGCGATCGACGCACGACACTTCTCCAGTATACAGGATATCCGAACATTCCGAGGGGCCAACATTGACTCGGACCACTACCTCGTTGTAGCCAAGGTACGACTACGGATATCCCGGTCCAAGCCAAAACAGGGAAGTACTGTGAGAAGTTTCGACGTTAGACGGCTACAATCGCAAGAGACTGCCATGTCCTTTTCCGATCGAGTCTCTAGTAACCTCTTAAGGAGTCCTATGCTGCCTGCATTAAGCATTGATAACCAGTGGCAACATTGCCTTGCAGCCATCAGAGATGCCGCCTCTGAAGTGCTAGGTTTCACACGACCACAACAGCGAAACCCCTGGTTTGACGACGAATGCCGGCAAGCGCACGCAGCGAAACAAGAGGCATACAAAACGGCGCTGCACAGAAGGACCAGAGCTGCTCGCGAGCTCTACGAGCAGAAGAGGAGAGAGGAACACCGGCTTCTTAGATGGAAAAAAAGAGAGCACGAGAAGCGCGCGATCGAGGAGATAGAGGGATGTTACAACAGGAATGAGGTTCGTAAATTTTACCAAAAGGTAAAAAAAACCTCCCAAGGGTACCAGCCACGAACCGAAGCCTGTAAAGACGATCAGGGGAACATCGTAGTAGAACCGCAGTCTATGTTGAGAATATGGAAAGACCACTTCTCCAAATTATATAACGGCGATGACGAACCGAATTCCGCTGTAAGGGAGATAGAACCACTC
>OX608073.1:193579056-193582433 GCA_951509635.1 Eupeodes luniger | reverse complement strand
TGCATGCACCAAACAAAAAAGATATTAAGATCATTTTGTAAAAGTAAGAAATCAGATGGAGTTGAGATAATCTTAAAAATTTTCTTATCATCCGCAAACATTAGGATATCTGAGTTTTTTAATTTAAGACAGACATCGTTAACAGATAAGACGAAGAGAAGGGGGCCAAGGTGACTACCTTGTGGGACGCCAGAAGTTGCATGTATGGGACTGGAAACTGAGTTACGGAAGAGGACTCTATAAGTTCTATTGGCAAGGCCTATCCAGTTTATAAACATAGATGGAAAACCTAGGGCTCTAAGTTTGAGATAAATTATCTTATGGGATATTTTATCGAAGGCTTTGCTGTAATCAGTGTATACAACATCAACTTCAGTACCATTCTCAACGGCTGACAAAACTTTTGATATAAACTCAATTAAGTTAGTCGTAGTGGATCTACCTTTGAGAAAACCATGTTGAGCGGGGGAGAATAAGGGCTTGCAATGAAAATAAACGGAATCATACACTAGGCTTTCAAAAAGTTTTGGGATGCATGAAAGTTTCGCAATAGGTCTATAATTGTTAATTTCAGTTTTATTACCTTGTTTATGAATGGGAAATATAAATGAATCTTTCCATATATGAGGAAACACACCTTGGGAAAGAGAGAGTTCAAAGAGTCCAGTTAGAGGCTTTGACAAAGTATGCATACATTTTTTTAGAACAACTGATGGGACGCCATCAGGACCAGGGCTAAAGTTTTCTTTAAGGCTTACGATAATAATAATAATAATATTAATAATAATAATAATAATTATAATAATAATTTTAATAATAATAATAATAATAATAATAATGATAATAATAATAATAATAATAATAATAATAATAATAATAATAATAATAATAATAATAATAATAATAATAATAATAATAATAATAATAATAATAATAATAATAATAATAATAGTAATAATAATAATAATAATAATAATAATAATAATAATAATTGTAATAATAATAATAATAATTATTATTATAATAATAATTATAATAATAAAAACAATCATAATAATTATAATGTATTCATACACTGTATTTCTAAAATACCATCTTGCTAACTATTATGCTAAGTACGTATCCTGTATTCATTCAATTGTTGCTATGACATTCTGTTATACACTTTATACATACACATAAATCTATGAAAATCTGTTATATAAATTACACATACGACGTACACTCATTATTGCTAGTTTTTCAGTTCATCGTCGTCTGTGAAAGAGGTTGGCCGTTTTTTCAATTAGAATATTTTCCATAAAGAATTTTCTCGAATATTGAATAATAAAATGTATTTTCTTTCAATTTAAATTGTATGCATTATAAATAAAACATAACATTTTGGCGACGAGATAAAAGCCGAATTATGGACGCTGCACAATTTAGCCAGTTTCTCCAGGCTATGAGAGATATGATGAGCTTACAAAACAACGTTGGTGCTGCTGCACATGATTCCAGTTCAATTTCAACGACGATTATCGCTTCGAATTTTGAGATTTTCAATCCAGATAATGAAAATTTTCTACAATATATAGAGAGATTCGAGAACTTTTGTGCTTTGAAGAATTTAACCGACCCAATTATTCAGAAGAGGACATTCTTGAATTCAATCGGACCTAATCTTTACGACAAATGTAAGCATTTTCTAGCACCAAGAACCATTGAAGAATCCAGCTATACAGACATTGTCAAAGTTCTCAAAGTAAAGCTCGCACCTTCTGTTAATGTTCTCGTGGGTCAGCATCGCCTCTTGATGAGAGTTCAACAACCTAACGAAAGTTGTTCTGAGTACGTGGCTGCATTGCAAAAACTAGCCATCGATTGTCAATTGAACTGCTCATGTGGGTTATCCGTCACTGACTTGTTTTTGAGAGGACATTTTATTCGAGGACTTAGAGACAATAGCATTCGAGAGAAACTTTTAGAGACCGATTTGGATTTCAGTGCAGTGGTAACAAAAACTTTAGCTTATGAGACAGCTAAGATTAATGCAAACGAGGTTGCTCAATCTTATACTTCAATCAATTCAGCACAGACGAACATCAACTTAATTTCAAAATCCAGACGTGAATCCTCAAAGAAAGCCGGGTCACGAACACATTCCAGAAGAAGAAACACTTCCAGCAAAAGAAATGCCAATTACAGAGTTAATTTTAGAGAAATCGGAATTGATGATCTGTGTATCAGATGTGGTAGGAACAATCACATGTCAACAGATTGTAGGGTAGCGCCCGACAAACTGAGATGTAGTTCCTGTCACAAACAAGGGCACGTGTCAAAAGTGTGCATATCTACGCTTGTCAAGAATAAAAATCACCAGTCAACATCCAGAACTGTATCAAACATCACAGATTACGCTGATTTCCAATCAAATTTTGATCAGAGCGATCTAAATCTCAACCATATGGAAGTCGTTGATTTGTTTTCCACAAATTTAACAACACAGAAATATGAAGTTGAAGTATTTATAGCCAACACAGCCGTGAAGTTTGAAGTTGACTCGGGTTCCGGATATACCCTGATTCCCATTAATAAATTCGAACAGCTGAAGTTGAATATCAAACTCCAGCCATGCTCTTTGAAGTTCAGAACGTACGACGCCGGTATTGTGTCACCTCTAGGAGTCATCGACGTTCCAGTGAAATTCAACAACATCGAATCTGTTGAACAGCTGTTCATTGTACCGGAGGGGTTTTCATCATTAATTGGTCGAACGTGGATTCGGCGTCTGCATATAAGCCTTCAAGAAATAGACAAAGTCATCAATCAGTCAATCAAAAATAATATTCAAGATGTTTTCCAGGTAAAATCAGTTGACCAATTTGTGAAATTATTTCCAAAAATTTTCGTGCAGTCAGTAGGCAAGATTCCAGGTGTCAAGTGCTCTTTACAGCTAAGAAGTAATGCAAGGCCAGTTTTCATCAAAGCAAGAACCATACCGTTTGCTATTCGTGACAAAGTCGAACGTGAGCTTTCCATGCTGGAGAAAGACAACATAATCACAGCCATCGACAAAAGTGATTGGGGATCACCCATAGTAGCTGTGCCAAAACCAGATGGAAACGTTAGGTTATGCTTTGACTATAAAGTTGCTGTCAACAAACAGCTCACAGACGCGCACTACCCGATTCCCCGAATTGACGAAATAGTGAACAACCTCAGGAATTCAAGATACTTCTGTAAATTAGATCTATACAAAGCATACCTTCATATTGAAGTAGATGAAGTAAGTGCGATGGTTCAAATAATTTCGACGCACAAAGGCACATTCAAAATGAACCGCTTAAGCTTTGGCATCAAATCAGCTCTGAGTGAATTTCATCGAATCTTGGAAC